>MCFC01000051.1:0-134350 GCA_002105065.1 Naematelia encephala
AAAAACTTAGCAATATTTTTGGGAAGATCAAAAGCCCTACCCCTAGAATCAGCCTATAACCCTATGGAGTTAAGCATACTGTGTACTTGCAGGACAAATTTGTACTGATTATGTGCTAGCAGAGGCCACTTCCAGACTTTTGCGCGTGATGAGTATGTTGCATCCTGTGTAGGGATGGAACGAGACTCGAGAAAGTGACGCAGAAGCAGAGGGCAATTCAGAGTTATGGCTCGATGCACCGTGAAAGGTCATCGAAGACGTCCATTTGAAGTCGTCGCACAATGGCCTCTCGTAGTTGCCAATTGCATTATAGCTTCAACTCCAGGATTCTAACGACATTATTCCCATTATTGCGCCCGACAGCTCTTTACAATATCGCTCAGTTCCTCGTACTCTGGGAGGTCCCACCCGCTGACATGTTCTTTCACCATCCATCGGGTCACGTCTATCTTGAGGAAAGATACGAGTCCCGCCATCAAGTTCATCATCGTGATCCCAATTCTACTTGTGGGCATGGAGAAGCCGCCACCGCTCTCTAGAATGCCCTTGGTCACGTCGTCCATGAAAGGTCGGAATTTGTTCTCGTACTCGGTAAAAGCTCTCGTCAGTGCATTGATGTCGTTCGGCTGTGGTTTCTGCTTAGCGATCTCGCCCGCCAGAACGTAAGCACCGACAATGCTTGAAGTCGTTCCCATCCCGGTAGTCGCGGACGGACAGTAAGCGGCATCCCCGAGGAGAACCACACGGCCTTTAGACCACTTGTCCATCTTCACGACGCTGAGACGCTCGAGGTAAAAGTCGTCGGCTTGATCGAACGCTTCCACAATCTCGTCCGTGATCCAGCCTCCACCCCGCATAAAGTCTCCCAAAGCTTTCTTCTCTGCTGGTACATCTCCGCGTTTCACTGTTGTCAATGGGCCCGAGTCGGTACGACCACCAACATAAACCTGGAGAGAGTCGGGGTTTTGGCGTCGAGTCATAATCCCACGCCCGTTGGTACCCATGTATACCGTCGCCACGTACTTCTCGTCCTTCTGTATCGGTCGTGGTAACGTGAAGTATGCGACGTGAAGGTTGTCAAGAGGATGAAGTGGATCTGGCTGCCCTGGTTCGAGTATGGTTCTGCGAGTACGGGATCCTACTCCATCCGCACCGACTAAAAAGTCGAAATCGCCCGTGGTACCGTTCTCGAAGGTGACGTGGACTCCCTTGTCGTGTTCCGAGTAATCCTTGACCGAGCTTCCGAATAGATACTCCACTCGACCGTCGCAGGCCTCAGCGAGAAGCTTGGTCAAATCACCCCGCATTATCTCCCACTCGGTCGAAAAGCTCTGAATGCCACTACTGGAGGTTTTCGCAGGGAAGAACGCCCATTGCCGACCGGAAGATCCGACGACTCGTACACCTTGCTCTGGGGCGAGTTTGCCTCGATACTTGTCCTCGAGTCCCATTCGCTTCATGACTTGAACACCGTGCCCTCGGAGATCAATTTGAAGACCCGTGTCGCGTAGAGTCGGGAATCGTTCAACAACGGTAACTTTGTGGTTCAACTTCGACAACCAGAACGCTAGAGCGTTTCCAGCTATTCCCCCGCCGACAATGAGAACGTTGAGCGGAGCCATGCTTAAAAGTGTTGTGGAAAGAGCCATGTGGGGCGTAAGCATGAGCTGTATAAGGTATGATATCCGTTGCATGCATGATCATGCTGTGACCCATGATTCAGCAAGGCCAGCCGAAGCAAAGCATCATCAGCTCACGGCACATCACCGGCCGACTGAACGCGTAACCATAACCATATCTCTTATGAGCCACTTGTTTCGGGATTCAGTTGATTTTCTTCGGCCGAGTTTATAGGACAGCCTACATTCTTGACTGTCGTTCCTGACATCAAGACTCTGGTGCGAGAATCACCCAGTCATGAGATTTAACGCAAACTGCTTGGCCAGGTCATAATTTGTTTTCGGCCCGTTACACTTATAGTCAAGAATACAGTTACAGTGAATCTGTCAGGTTTAGAGATGAATTACGGTGTGGACCTCGTATGCACCAAAGCAAAAGCTACACACATTGTATTGCAATGGGTGTAGAGAAAACAACAAACGGCTACAGTGCGATCGGAAGTGTTTCGCACATGAAGCAAGGTTAATGCGCAAATATCATGCCTCAAGTCCATAGCTACTTCAACGAGACCCAGTATAAACCTTCAGGATCCCCTCCGCAACGGCGACAAAAGCCATAGCTCCCGGATCAGGAGGCATGTCACCGTTGGTCTGACCGACATATGTTGCCCTTCCAAGTTTCGCTTGCAGCTTGACAGTACCCTCCCCTCCGGCTTTGCAAGCATCGACGGCCTTGCGAAGGTCACCTGTCGAAGCCAATATCTCACCAAATGGTATTAGCGCGTCCATCACGGTCCGGTGTCCAACTCGAGCAGCCGTTCTTTGCTTCAGAATTTCCAGAGCCTGTATGGTCATTCGGCCGAAAAATTCGGGTGTGATGGGCTGGTCAGGTGATGAGGAGGCTGATGATATTACGGCGGTGGTGAGACCAGCCAAGAAGATAGAAAAAATAGCTCCAAGTGTACCTCCCATTGAGTCTATATGTATACTTGTAAGCGTGCATAGCGGAGAGGAATAAGCCTACTCACCGTCAATCACCTGGGTCAGGACTCGGAACAGCTGCACGAGGTCACCGTCAGAGCCAAGGCCTTGCTCCAGGGCCACCAGAACGCCCTTGGCGCCCAAAGCACAGGTTTCTCCACAATCGCCGTCTCCGACGATCTGTGGCAAGCGCATTATCAATCAGCTATCAGGATGGTTCATTTGACACAATGTACGCACAGTATCCCAACGAGTGAGCTGTGGTTCGACTGCGAGGACGTCTTGTGCTGCTTGCCTCAATATTTTCTGAGTGAAGTCGCTGCTCGCTACCATGATGTAGCGTATTAGCCAGGGCGACTCTTCCCTCGCCATATCCGCATGCGTACCCAGCAATTTAGGACCACCAAACTCGAACGCCTTCTCCTGCTCTTCGATCTCCGTGAAAGCATCCTCTCGTTTTCGATTCTTCAGGTAATCCGGGAGGGGATATATCCCACTTGTTGCTGGCCACGCAACAGAATTTTGTGGCGCATCCATCATTTGAAGCAGGTCGAGCACGGAGACGAAGTTGCAGTCTTGAGTTACGTTAGTAAGGTTGAGCAGGGAAATCGAGATGCCGGGCATGTTCATAGATCCCATGAAGGGTCCGTTCAACATTCTGACCGGGATAATATTTCTAGACTCTGGATGGCAAAGACATCAGTGAGTAATGTATACGACCAAGTGCGTGTGAACCAAGCATTGCACACCTAGCTGAACGAGAACTTCGTCGAAAACCGCGCCCATCTCTAACGCGCTCATGCCTCCTTGATTGTTTACCAATAGAACGAGTTGGTCGCCGTCTTTGAACTTGACATACGATCGTTCAGGGTCATCCTGCTTAAGAATCAGGTCCAACAAATAGGTGATCAGTGCTTGGGGGCCCGGATGTGATATATTAAAGACGCCCTGCGCATGTATTCGATTAGCTCGTACTCTGCAAATGTTCCTTCGATTCCTCAGCCACGAAGGAATCGATTGTACAGTACGTACAGTCTCGTTGTGCAGACCAAGACCGATCTCTACCCTCCCAGATTCAATGTGCCAATCGCCGCTTCTCCCTGGTACGTGACAGTGATCGAGCGCACAGCAAATGGACGCCGTGTGGGTGGAAATTGCTCTCCCGAGCGCGACAAGATTTTCGAATCCAATGTCCGCCTCGGAACCTGCACCAAGGATTTTACAGACTGATAGAAGGGTAAAGGTGTGTCAATTCATGCGTGTCAATACGCTTGTCGGCAGACTTGGGGGCGTACCTAAGGTAATGCCTGCAAGGCATCTTCTTCCCACATATTTACCCCTCGATCGAGGAACCGACACGTCGTCACCGACAACCACTAGTTCGACGTTCTTCTCGCCTGCAGATTGAGCCATAAGTCTTGCCAAACCGAAGTGAAGGTTGTCACCAGTGTCTGAGTGAGTCATGGCACGATCAGCAAGTCGTACAATCGACCACTATTCTGATACCACCCCTGAGCGAGCTGACGCCTACAGTTTGTGATGATCAAAATGATGCCCTTGTCGCTTGGCACTTGGTTCATAGCTGCTCTTACTTGTCGAGCACTGGGACTCGCAAACACGTCTCCAGCGACGCTTGCGCTCAAGAGACCCCTCCCCACATGTCCAACAGTACCCGGCTCATGACCCGAACCACCACCGCAAATGAGGGAGACTTTCGAAGAGTCATGGTCCGCTCTGTAGACAACTTTGAGACTCGGAATCAGAGAAAGATATGGGTGAGAGGCAACGAGACCGCGGAGCGATCGGAAGACGAGAGTGGTGTGGTCGGGAAAGATGTGCCGATCGGTCATGATTGTTTGAAGTGAGACGATCGAGAGATGAGCCTTGAACCGGCGAGAGGTCAAAGACTGTTTATATTCACAGGGGCGGTGTGCGCCAAAGTGAGATTATAACCCCAGGATGCTCGTACTCAAGTGCTGCATCACGTTGTTTTAGTCCATGATGCGGCAGAGACCCACCGTGATGAACCGATTATCTCGAGCTGTGACGAAAATCGTTCCGGGCCGGGACAAAAACATTCGCCACCCGACTGGTTCGGGCCGATCTGAGTCTACATCTTTCCGTGACCATATCGAGCAGCTTTGCTTACTGGGAGAATGTGTGGGTGCGAAAATGATGAATGGATGATGTGTCGTGATAGTTGCGCTCACTACAATGCAATAAATGCCGCCCCCCATTTAGCTTCGAATGCTGATATTCCAGGCAACAACCCTAGAATTTGGACAAAGACGTTAGCAATTCTGAACCTCTCATCCTCTCCATCCCTCATTCTCAAGGTGAGCATCACTATCTGTGACTCAAAAGCAAGCTCACTGAACGGTGAGCATCGACCGATTCTAAACTCACATTGGGTGTTGTCATTGTTGATTATCTTAGAACTGTAGAAGTATATAATGGCCGCACCACCATACACGATTGTGCTGGCATGTGACGACGCGGGGCACGAATACAAGACAGCGCTGAAAGCTCTGCTAGAATCGGATTCACGTGTCACTTGTGTGATAGATGTTGGAGTTCATCCCGGGCCGGATGGGAGGCCGGAGAAAACAGAGTATCCGCATGTCGCAGTGGACGCAGCCAGGACCATAGCCAGGGGAGAGGCAGACAGGGGATTGTTGGTTTGCGGAACTGGTACGTTCCAGTCCTTTGCAAAGTGCGAACTGATCATTACATTGTGTGGCAACACTTAGGTCTGGGTGTGACCATCTCAGCCAACAAAGTCCCCGGCATCAGAGCCTGCACAGCTCACGACTCCTTTTCAGTGGAACGCCTCATCAAATCGAACAACGCGCAGATCTTATGTCTCGGTCAGAGAGTCATCGGCATCGAACTAGCAAAGAAACTCGTGACAGAATGGCTCGGCCATACTTTTGATCCTACTTCGGCGAGCAACGAGAAAGTCAAGGCAATCCACGAGTATGACGGGTTCGAATACGAGGCTGTCAAGCGACGAATGCAGTTGAATGAACAAGGCATGTCTGTTGTCTGAATCAATGCATGGCGCCGATCTTGTAATCCGCCTATAATAGGCAACAAAGCCGTGACATGTATCTGACGTAGGAATACATTTGCTAGTCATACATTCGCTTGCTCCCAGTCCTTTTTGCACTGTTGAATGAGGTTTCGGCTGGTTGATCTTGTAATCTCACAATCCGCCGGTATTTCCCTGCGAGCTCGCTGTGGCTGCCCTTGTCAGCAGTCTCTCCAATTCGGAAGTGTTCGCCGGAGCGAATGACATGTTCTGAACGGTATAGTCTGACATCAGGTCTGCCAACCATAGTGGTGCTTTAGGGCGCATCAGCAAGGCTCGGCACCAAAGAATAATCCTGGAACAGCTCACTCGCTCCCGAAGCGGATATTGACGAAGACCGCTCAGTCCTTGCGATGGACTCTCGCAATGAGGTTTCGGTCGGTGGTGCAACATTTTGAGGATGTTCGCGGTCCGTCGCAAAGCGCTTCAAAATCCCGGTATCAGGTAATGATATGAAAGTCTTGAGAGCTCGCTCGCCCGTCCTAAAGATCCCAGAGCCTGACATAAGAGCTATCAGCTTTTTCACACACAGATGACTGGTGAATAAGCACGTTTCTCAAGGATGGACACCATGTAGTTCACTCCAGCCCAGTAATCTTCCATCTTATGGGCTGCATTCAGCAGAGCTGTGAAATTCTGTTTAGCCATCGACGACATGAGGACGTCGGTCGGATTAGATGATATCGTTTCCACTGCCGAGGCTTGTAGCGAGCGCATTTCATGGATGAAAGCCATTCTGAGCCGGGGTTGAGTTCAGCTTCGCTCTCACAGACGACCATTCACACTCACGCTCCTACGAAGAGAGGCTGACCAAGGTAAGGGGTCGAAGTCTGCGTTTAAATATGATCAATTACACTCAGTCTGCGTTTGGCTTTTCAGGCTGATACGTACGTAAGACAACGAGTCAACCAAATCTGCGAATACCATACACTCGCACACCCGTCTCGAAGCCGCCAAGCTCAGAGCCACATTCCTCGACATACTTCTGTTCAAAGGAGTTTCTATTCCACTCGGACTCTTCAATAATTCGGGGTGATACACAAGCGCCAGCACCGCGTTTGCCCATAAATGAAGCGCTAGAAAGGTGCCGCTGTGTCCACGTGCATGCTGGTGCTTGAAATTGTTCGCGGACCAACGAAGCGTTTCGGGTAAAGTCGAATAGAAGGTCACCAGACGGACTTGAAGTTCGGCCAGCAGCTCGGGAAGCGGCTCGTTGGTTGACACAAGTGTCCTCGCCTTTCCTCGTCTTCCGTTCAGTACGTTGGAGATCCTGCCACAGATGATCATCAACTTGACAAGCTGAACGAACGGTACTGGTTCGACCTGCTCGATGGGCGAATCAGCCAAATTCCTTGCCGGATCTGGGAAAAAATCCTCATCAGAAGGCAACGGAATCTCGACTATATCTTCTGGTATCGATGCGGGTCTCCCAGTAGCAAAAGCAACGATTCTATCTGTTATGAACAACTGCCAGAACAACAGTCGCGTTCGAATGACATGCGCAGGCGATTCGTATATCTCGGAGACCTCGTGTACTCCAAGGTCGATGGACATGCGAATTGCCATTCCAGAGTATTGCCACAACCCGCTCTCCGAACTCTGCCCGTAGTTGTTCCAAGCCAGGTAAAGTAGTCCAGTCACCACATCATAGGTAGGAAATTGCAGAAGCGGCATGGCCAATTCTTGCGCTTTGGCGATAAACGGCGCAGCAGCTTGAGCGTGGTCAATCGTCTCAGGTATGAACCTCGCTCCGAGACTGCATATGCAACAAGCAAGAAACTGGCTCATCGTGCCGGTTTCGAATCGCTCCATCATTCGTTGTCGACTGCAGCTGGGAAAATGCTGCGACATGTGTTTGAAAAATAGATTGAAGAGAGGTTGCCACACATGAGTGTGAGGCATTCCAGAGGAATCGAAGAGATCTGCAGATGGTATGATTGGATGCGTCGGTGTATCGTTGCCAGGTTGCGGAGCAGCAGCTATCGGGGAGGATGCGTTTCTCCGTTGTAGTTTTAGCCCAATACGATTAATACCAGGGTGTATGGCTGTCGATCCAGACTATTTGTTCGTTTGTAAACGAAAGACTCAATTCAACGACAAGGAGGGCTGATTGAGACGATCGGTGAACAGATACTCACAAACCGATAATAGTACAATTCTAGATCCTTGTCTTCTTCGGGATTACCGTTTATGAAAGCAGTGTGGTTGTTCAATACATCAGCCAGCCGTAAATCAGTTGAAGGTGACCACTGGTTTCCAAATGTAGAGTCAAAGTCGCGCAGACTGCCTACACCACTGCTGGCAGCGCCGACTTGTCCGTCAGGTATGTTGAACGCGGATCCGAGACCCATATCGTTTGTCGGTAGGTTCGAAGTCAAACTTTGAGCAGCATCCTGCGAAGAACAGTATTGGCCTTTTGAATCGGTTGGCGCAGTAGATGGTAAGTCTGGTACCGAGAGAGTGAAGTCTGTTGGCCAGAGATAATTTGAGGAATAGGTATGTGACGCTATAGTCCATGGATCTAGAGGATCGGATGGGATATTATGATCGGACGACGATGTATGCTGTTGGTCCTGCCCTGTCAGCTGCATCGGTTGTCCTAGTCGAGATGCCGCCTGTCCAGCGCAATCAGCATGTTGTCTATTTGACTTCCATTTCGACTCCAAAGACAGCAGCGATGGTATTTCGGCTCCGGTGTTGCATGACCCCGGGAGCGACAAATCATGAAGATAAAGCGTGGCAAGGAAGGAGTTGACGTATCACAAAGAAGAAGGCAATAGATGACAAATGTGACGAACCTCTCCAGTCTCAAACATAACAGCCTCTCCATTTCTCTCCAACCGTCTGGCTTCTTCCATCTCCTTCTTCGTTCTCTTCTTTGCTCTGGCTACCGGCCATTCGCATTCGGCTCCCGCTTTTATACAGGCCTCACAATTTGGCCTCTTGCCTGTACATCTTATCCTCTTAGATCGACAAGTCAAGCAGGCCAACGGGACTCTGTGCGATTCTCCGGTGCCGTTTCTATCAATGTCCCTAAGCTCATGGTGTTGTGCCGAGCCAACATTACAAAGATGAAACTCTTTGCGCATCAAGGTCTACTCACGGAGATGACGGGGATTTGCCAGCATCCCTCGACGGTCCCGGTAAAGATGAACCATCAGTCCCGACTTGCGCTTCCCCCATGTATTTGCGTGTGGGCTGGCTTTGCCATGTACTGATGCCGAGGTTGGAAGAATTGAAGACTCTGGCGACGAGCCAAGACACACCAGAACAACCAGCTCAAGAGTAAAGGGATTCGTAGAAAGATGTCGGGTAAACAGGCGGATAGAGAACTGTTGGGCCGCTCAGCGAGCCTGCTTCAGTAGCATTCAAAGTGACGCACGCCTAAGTTGACGACGACAAGCTAAGTACTCTTGGTTGCCTATGCTCAGCGCATTTCCGGATGTCTGGTATATGTGTATGCACATATCGCGGACACTATACAGCACCCAGTAAAACCTGCATCGCTGAGTAGTTTGGCTTGTCCCAGTGAGCCTTCGTCTGTCTTGTCTGCCGTTTTGACTCTTTGTTCGGAATGACCGCATGAACCTTGTTTCTCGTACAAGAACAGGCCTTCATGCATCTTGATACAACACCTGTCTCTTTTGTCTAAGGCTCAATCGTGGAAATAATGTGGTTGGCAGTGGCAGGCTAGGCACAGATATGCCGTTTCTTCAATACACACCATGTATCAGAGACGCTGCGATAAAATCTTACACGTCTTACTCTGGCTCATCGAGCTGACGGTCCGTTATATGGAAGCATGGAACGATAATTCACTGCACGTGACGGTGGCATCTCGGATCGATCACTCGGTCTCTTCCCGGCTTGATCCCTCAAGGATATATCCGGTCGGGCTTATCTGTTCTGGGAGCCATTGCTGCACATAGATCCGGAATGAAAGCGAGATCAAAATGCGGAGCATGCGTTCGGGGCGCCAGACGTACGGAAGAGGTGGGCAACTTCAATACCCCACTACAGTTGTATACATATACCCCTTGTCACCGTCTGATTCTGCTCACCATTACGAGATATACACCTTCACTTGATCTTGTCATCTCGCGACAGCGTCCAGCTACCTCACAACATATCACAGCTGTATCAAATTAAAGCACACGACTAACAAGATGGTCAACGCCAATGGCAATGGAACACAAGAGACAAATGTTGTACTCATCACAGGTGCAGCCGGCTGGTTGGGAAATATTGTACGTGAATCCAACGGCAGTCGATCTGGCTTGCTGCTGAATATGGTAACAGCTTGCTGGAGAGTTACTTTCGGATCCTCTCACTCCCAACGTCCACCTTATCCTCGCGGATATTGTCGAGCCTAAGCCCCCAAAAGGTGCTACGCAGGTCGTTACCCGCAAGGCCGATTTAACCAACAAGGATGAGATCGATGCATTGTTTCACATTGAATTTGGGGTGCCCGATACTGTTTACTGCTTCCACGGCATTATGAGCCGCGGTAGTGAGGATAATTTTGATCTTGGTCTGAGGGTGAGTGCGATCTTACTTGACTGATGAATTCCATGCCTGGCGGCATCAGTTGACCGTCTGCTAGGTAAACATAGACTCTATCAGGATGATGTTAGAGGCAGCGAGACAGTCTCGACCTGTTTCTGGCCAGCCGGTCAAATTCATCTTCACCTCTTCCCTCGCCGTGTACGGCGGTCCACTCCCAGACGTCGTCAACATACAGACCATTGCTACTCCCGAAGGAGCCTATGGCATGGGTAAACTCTCGTCCGAACTGCTGGTAAACGAGTATTCGAGGCGAGGATTCGTCGATGGCCGTATCCTGCGACTGCCGACGATCGTCGTCAGACCTGGTGTGCCTTCAGCGGCAACCAGCGCTTTCATCAGTGGAATCATCAGAGAGCCGCTTCACGGTGTAGAGGCCATTTGCCCCGTCGGCAACGGGCATGACAGCCCGGAGCTGAATCTTGCGGCTTGGGTTGCCAGTCCCGAGACGACAATAAAGAACTTTGTCATCGCAAAGCATGTACCAGTAGAGAAGTTCTTGCCGCATACCAGAGTGTGAGTAACCTTCTGTTCCCTTGAACGTGCAATGACCTCATTGGTAATCCTTGTGTTTAGTGCCTATCTTCCCGGATTTACCACGACGGTGAGAGAGGAATTAGAAGCGCTCGCGACGGTTGCTGGAACAGATGTCCTCAAGCTCATTACTTTCAAGGTACGCGAGCTTACATCAACGAGAGAGCAGGAATGACGGTGATTCTGTTTGGTGCCCTAGGATGACCCCATCAATCGCCGTATCGTGGGCTCATGGCCAGCCCGCTTCGACAACGCTTACCCGCTGAGCTTGGGTTTCGTAGTCGATGAGGGCGGTATGGTTCCCGTTGTTCAGAGGTTCAAAGAAATGGTTGAAGCTGGACTTGCCTGAGCTCTAACTGTGATAGTTTACATCGTATGCACTTTGTGATGGTAACGGGCGCATTTTTTGAAGGCTTTGTCAAAGACGGCCATAGCGATGACTTTGGAGCAGGAGAAGGAACCCAGTGCATATCTTTCCGCGATAAGAGACCACCCATTGTCGTAATCTGTCTTTCTTGATACGTGTGTCAATATGTCTGGACATTGTCGAAATCTACCATTTTGTGATGACTACGTCTTGAGTAAGCGTTGTCACGTTGGCACCTGTTCGGACTGAGAAACAACGTTGTCACGTTGGCACCTATTCGGACTGAGAAACAAAATGAAATGCAGATGCGCATAGCTGTACTATTGATAGGACTGATTACAACATGAACTCATATCGTTCACACCAATAACAGTCGATATCAACTTTGCATTGTTAGGTTAAGATCAGGAACTATCACAATTACAGAGCTAACTACATGATTTCGACACCTTCATACCCGCTATTGGATCAAATCTCCACGATGACTAGCCTAAACAGCCTGGAGTCGGCCCTTCGCTCTCTGGTTCTCAATCTCATTCATGACAACCTTATCGGCGTCAGGCGCTTCCACTGGATATTTGTTGACCAGGTATGCCATTACTTGGGCCAAGATGGCCACCAACGCCACCCAGACCGTAGTCGCCGAGAACCCGGGGATGTACCGTGGGGCATCCTTCGATGGCCAGAGGAAGACGCCGTAGATTGAAGCTGAGTTTCCGAGGCCATTGACGAGAGCGATCGCAACTGCGCGTTTCTCCGCCGGGAATCCTATAACGTTTGGGACCCAGGTGAGGATCTTAAAACCTCGACCGTCAGTAATCGGTACATTCATAACTTGTGAGCTAAGATAACTCACCAAAGGAGGCAGCGCGTAAACAGCACCAAAAGCGAATATAAGAAAGACGTACTGAACCATGTGGTGCCGCACGGTGGTAACGATAATGAAGCAGATTGCCGCGATCGTAGCTGCGAGGGAAATTGCCTGAGGTTTCTTCTTGAAATAATCGGCTCCCCAGCAGAATGTCAAGATGAAGGTGAAGGCCGACGCATAGACAGGGATAGTCCTGTATTGACCGAGGTAACCAGTCCAGCCAAGCGATGCCACGAGGGTTGGCACAAAGTATTGGATTGTCTGAGCACCTGTGCAGAGCATGTAGAGAACGACAAACATCCAACTTCTCCAGTCGACGACGACCATCTTGATAGCTTGGAGGTGGCCAATGTGACCTTGCGCGCCGGCGGTACTGGCGACGCCATCAAAAGCCAGACGCTGGGCGGCGAGCACCCTTTCTTCGCCGCTAAGAAAACGGGTTGTTGAGGGCCAGTCGGGCATGAAATACCAGGTAAAGAGGCCGAGGGTGGAAGATCCACACCCTTCGATGATGAATAGCCATCTCCAGCCCGCAATTCCCCGAGCTCCATCGAGATGCCTGGTGATCAGCCCAGCCAACAAACCGGAGAATGCGCCGGATACCGCAGTTGCGGTATAGTAGAGAGAAAACCGGCTGGCGAGTTCATAACGTCTGTACCATCTAGGATAGGCAACGGTCAGCTTCCAGGTTCAGCGAAAACAAGCCAATGATCGCTTACGAAGAGAGGTAAAATGCGACGCCTGGCGCGAAACCAGCTTCAATTACACCGAGAATAAATCGGACAGCAGCAAGTTGCTGATAATTGTTGGTCGCCCCCATGCAGGCGGCAATCGCACCCCACAAGACACAGAGACCGCTTAAGTATAGAGATGGTCTTACTCGAGCAATGAACAGATTAGAAGGGATTTCGAATAAGACGTAAGAAATGAAAAAGACCTGCGAGTCGGTCAGAAATCTCGCAGGACAAAAGTAACGGCATGTTCAACCCACCAAAAGACAGATCGAGTACTGAGTCGATGTCAAACCGAATTCTTTTTGCAGTCCACCCGTCTTGGCATTCCTGTGCAGACGATCAGGGATTGTCGCAAGGCCTTTCAATCGAACACTTACCCAATGTTGGCCCGATCAAGATACGACAGGGTGTACAGTCCCCAGATGCAAGGTATGATGCGCTTGTCGATCTTTCTCACAAGCGCTTTCTCGGCGTCAGATCCGGGCACATATTGAGCCGCCAGCTCCAAGATTGCTGGATCGACCGTGTCCTCGCCTTCGTGCCACTCTTCGTTATTCTTCTGAGTTTCGTTTTCGCTCGCAGCCGACATGGTGGGGAGTGCTATCGTCAAGAATGTGTCGGGATAAATGTCAAGGTTTTCTCCAAGCGAAGTTGAGAATCCGCTAGGAGGGATGGGTGCTCGTGCTTCTTATATAACGATTTGCCATCGATCATTCTGCGTGTCAGGATGTTTCGTGCCGAAAGCAATTATAAACCCGGAGCCTGACGTTGACAACTTCAGCAGTGCGTAGAAGACATCTCGACCCGCGGGGCACCTTGGAGCTAAGACGGGCAAAAGCCATGTTGACGCCGCCCCCGGGGGGTGTGGGATACGGATAAATCTATGATGCCAAAAGACCCAGGTACTTCTGACCAAGGCGGTTCGGTTCTATTTCAGCATCCGAGTTTGCCATAAGCCCGGAACTTCCACAAGGAGTTATACGAGGGACAAAAGCAAGCTGGGCCGGAATAATTTATACGTCACCGATAAGCGGTTCGGATCCCGAAGGAGGATCGGAATTCCCATTTTTCCAGTTCACATTGACGATATGCAGTCACATATCGCAGGTTTCAATGGCGTCTCAACTCTTCACGCACCTTTCTTGCAGAACGCAATTCCAGACTACTTCACATGTCACTTGACAATAACCTTACTCTCGAAATCCTCGGGAAAGCAGAAGTTGGCGGATATGGAGTAGTTGCCCAAACGTGTTACGACGCCAACATGGCTATGGGGCTTGTCCGAGCTGCCGAGCGTAACAATTCGCCAGCTATCTTGCAGCTGTTTCCGATTACTCTAGCAGCCGGCAAGGGGCCATTTCTACAGTACTGTTTGACACTGTAAGCTTCTTCGACATCGTGATCACCATGACACTGACACGGGACGTCGTTGCACCCTCTGGCTTTTCATTGAGCAGTGCCCACTCAGCATCCGTTCCGATAGCGGTCCACCTTGACCATGCCACCGACCAGGAACACCTTGAACTGTCTATCGGATTAGCAGAAAGTGGAATCAAATTCGACAGCATTATGGTAGACGCGAGTCATGCCGATACGGACCAGGAGAATATTGACATTGCCGTACCATACATCAAGCGATGTGCTGCTGCTGTGAGTAAGGGTGTAGCTTCTCTTTCATAGTACCCAAAAGAAACGCTTCACACGTACTCGAATTCTGCAAACTCATTCCCATTGCAGGGCGTTGCAACCGAAGTCGAGCTAGGTCGACTTGAGGGTGGTGAAGCTGGACTAAGGGAGATCACTGGCGCGATGTTGACAGATCCTGCCAAGGCTGAAGACTTCATGAAAGCGTGAATTTGACTTCATGGCACTCTCAGACTTCCGGCTGACACTTACTTCAGAACCGGTGCACACATACTCGCACCATCTTATGGTGTTAGTAAGAGGCGACCTCGTGAAATTTCTCGCTGACCATGCCGCAGAATTTACACGGCAGTTACAAGTTCATAGGCGGCCCCAAATATGATTTCAACATGTTTGCCGCTGCTTTCCCCAAGTCTTAGGACTTCTGCTGATGAGAAGACAGATTGAAAGACCTTCAACGTCGTTTTCATGGCAGAACTCCATATCTCTGCGCTCACGGCACCGACGAACTGCCGGATGACATCTGGGTGAATCTGGTCAAGAGCGGTGTGTCCAAGGTCTGCATTATCTGGTCTGCCCAACAGCCAAAAGCTGACTGCACATAGTTTAACATCAATTCTTGGGCGAGAGATCCGTATGTGGAGACTCTAGGAAAAAGGTTGTCGGACGGTACCCCCTTCCCCGATGCATCAGAAGCCGCCATCGAAGAGTTCGCCAAAGTGTGCGACAGGATGATGAGATTACTCGGCTCTGCGGGAAAAGCTTGAATGTTCGAAACATCATACTTCATATGTAGTCGCAAAGCTCGGGTCGGATCTGCAGTAGTGTATCAGAATCATGTGTATGATATACTCTACTTCCGTGTGCCACAATGTGTGGACGGCGACTGGGGAGCAGGACTGCCTCTGGACAATACTTAGTCTGGAGGAAGTAGAGTATTAAATAAAGCAACAAAAGATACATTCTCTGGGGAACTCGTGTCTAAAGTGTAGTCTTTGTATATCTCATACTCTTATCTTAACTTCCCTGAAGTTAAGATGCTACTAGCTGCATTGGTTATAGTGGGTCCTGACAATGAGACCTCGAGATGTGCAATTGCCACCTCCAGATCGAGAGCCCAGCCGTGGTCTGCGGGATTGTACTTGAAGTTGCCTAACATTCCTGAAGGCTCACTGAATTGTTGAAAACGCGGTGATGAGCGGGATTGAGATGTTTCTGTTCGTCCTGGTACAGATTTTGCTACAGCTCTTCATCGACATCCTAATCATCTTGTTCTTGAAGAGGCTTAAGAGCGGTAGCAAGGTGCCTCCCACGATGGCAAGCGCCGCATTGAAAAACAATAAACGAGTAGCGGGGACACGTGTATGAGACGCCTGGACTAAGGTTTTATCGTTGCTGAATATATATCGCCTACCATCTCAATCTATTCGTGTAGGGCGGATGCTACGATCGTCCGTTTACCAGTCATCTTTGGCAGCTTTCAACCACAGATCATTCCTAGCATTATTATTGACTGGATAGCCCCTTGCTCTCATCCAGAGATTCATCTCCTCGGTTCTGAGTCCATCAGCTCATACCAAGCAGCTTCACTGTGGATGTACACATTACGAGGGGTTTCCAGTAATTTCCCACCAGATTCAAGAGCGGCCTGATTCAACCATGCAACAAAGTATTGCAACATGCCTATTTGATCAGTCAACAGGCCGAATCAATAACAACAACAAGAGACCACTAACGATCATTTTCTTGGCCGTTAAGCCACTGGAATCCCTTTTTCAACCCTCCCCTTCTTTCGACAACATCCGAGAAGATCTGCCTCATCGTCGCCTTGCTTGGGATATGAGCACGTCCGCTCCATACGCTGGCAATGGCCTGTCCAACATATTTTCCGTACACAAATGTCTGGATGCCCACGTTCTCTTTGATTTGACGTTATCAATTGGGATTCTGCTGTGCAAACACGGTCACTCACGGCCTTGAAATGCAATGGTCGGTTGATCAATGTAAAACACGTCTAGGTGGAGGTTTTCGACGTAGAACCCGTCAGTCACGATTGGATGGTCCTCGCCGTCTCTTGAGGACGAGGTGTTATGATACTGAGACAAGAATGGAAAGGCGTAACGATAACCGGTTCCAAAAATGATTTGGTCGATGTCGGTGATTATCTGGCCATCAGCGCAGCACACGAGATTTTGAACTCACCGTTCCGTCCAGTAATTCAATTTTCCCTTGTTTGAAACCTTCCTCTGGCAGAATTGGATGAAAGACCCCGATCTCCCCAATAATCGTCGTATTGGGCGGCACCAGAGATAAAGAGGTAGCCCTTCCAATCGGCGCGCGAGGATCATCACTTGAAGCCTCATCATCAGCGCCGCTCCCACCAAACATACTCACTCGGACACTCAGATAGCTCTTGTTCACCCAGGCGTTGATATCGACAGATATACCTGTGGCACTGGCCGAAGCTCCGACGACAACGACATTCTTCCCCTTGATTGTTTCGGCGTCGCGGTATTCCCTCGAGTGTTGGATATTATCTGGGAAGCGGGATTGCCATTCAGTCAGTCCGGGGATGGCTGGGATGTGAGGAACGTTGAATCTTCCGGAGGCAATCACAACTGCGTCAAAGTCCTACGTCTAAGACAGAAGTTACGCAGAGCTGATAAGTACCCACTTCTGTCCAGTACGTCTCCTCATAGGCATCCTGAGTCTTCACATACTCCCTCAGCAAAAGGGTCCACCCATGATGTTTGCCTCGGACGTATCGTTTTGTAATCGACTCCACGCGAGTATTATAGACTACCGCATTGGTATCGTCCCCTGTGTTGATTCCCAACCAAGAAGCAAACGACCTCAAATATCGTGACAACGCCGAATGATGAGAAGCCCACTCCAGACCCGGCGGCCATGAAAAGCCGGGGATCTGCAATCAGCCTCTTTCTCCCTCCATCACTCACCTGCTGTTGAGGATTCGGAGTGTTCGCCCTGAGAGTTTTCCAGATGGGTTTAGGTAATCGATGCGCAATCCTCTCCTTTTCCAGAGCGTTCGATCCGTTGATCTTGTGGACGACTTTTTTCGACCCTTCACCGCTAGGCTCGTAGTCACCCTTCCACCAGTTATCCGTCGCTCCTTGAGCAATATTGACTTTTCCCGCCGTCTCGTCTGAATAATGCCAGTTTCCTCCTGGTACAAAATCCCTCTCAAAGATACGGATGCGGTTAAACTGATTGCTGTCTAATAATTCACGGTAGCTCAAAAGGCCCCTTGGTCGTTCAGCTTCGATCGAGACGGGAGGAGTACTGCTAAGCTGACTCACGATGCACCAGCTCCTACGATAGCTACATCCTGAATAGGCCACTCGAAGACGTGGTGATCTGGCGGCGCCAAGCGAATCTGCTCGGCAGCTACGTTTGCGGCAGCAATGGCGAATAAAAGTGGCCTATGCATCGCAAGTTGAACATGCTGAAGAAAGGATGCATCTGTGTTGCCTTATTGAATGAGCTGCAGCTGCGTTTGCAAAGGCTCCTTGTCGATGAGATTGTAATGATGTCTCGAGATGGCGCCAATCGAGGTTGTGGATGGCGTTATCGGAGACCGCCGTGGTGCTAACTGCTTGATCACGTTTGTCTTTTTGTTTCATTGACAGGAATGGGGACGCAGAATTCAAAATTGATCGTGAGCGTGGCGGCTCATTAGGTGCATGAGTCAAAACGTCAGGGCCCAGTCCGCACCGAACACGTGGTAGGAGGGAAAGACATGTACCGGTAAACGGCAGCCAACGCGCCGTCGACCTCGTAGAAGGCCAGTCTACCTTGTGCAAGAACCAACGACAGAACGGAGATCGGCCGCTGTGTCGCGACACTGTGCAATAACGTGTGGGACTATATCAAAAAGTTATGCTTGTTCGTGGCCTGCCGCAATCAAACGCCATTCTGAACAGGGGAGGCGGAGAAGAGGATTCTCGTACCCAGACCTGCATCCCCTGTGTATTGTGGCCGCCGATCAGCCCGTTCCCACTCGCGGCCTCCCGGAGACTAGTGTTTATACACTGCAGGGACTATGCCTCGGAAGGTTTCTAGACGTCTTGGTCACATGGGCGGCGACCCTGAGATCTCACGACCGTCGCGCCGGGGCCTGGAAATTAAACGAGTTGTCAGGGTTGCACCAGTACGAGCTCCGAGGCGACTGTCTACTAGCGATGGCGAATGTTCAGTGCCTTGGATCACTCACAACTGACGCCATCTTCAGCGCCGGGACTTAGTATCGCTTAACCAGACTTGGCTATCATCGCGTGCTTGTTCGTGGTCTTCATGGAGAATGGAGCTGCGATGACACCACCTGCGCGGACCCACTCGTAGTCCCAAGTGCCATAAAAGGCTACGACCGTACTCTGAGCAATCAGTTTACACGACGCCCAACCTGCACACACAAAATGTCCTCGCAAGAAAAATACAAGGACCCAGAGCTACTCGCCCCTGTCGTTTCTCCTGGGGGGCATTACAGCCAATCATATCAAAATTTTGTCGTCGAGGGGGACCTAAAATACATTGCCGAACAAGGAGGGAATGTTACGCAAGAGACATACCAAGAAGTTCATGGTGCTCCTGTCGAGCGCCAGAACCCGTTGGGATATCACGTCGGCTGGTTCTCCGCTTCGTTCCTCAACATCACGATGTTGATTGGGACCGGTATCTTCTCAACGCGTAGGTTCAACTGCCGCAAGGCATGTGGAATCTGACCCCGTTTAGCCGCTACCATCTTTGCTGACACGGGATCCGTGGGCTTGGCGCTGCTGTATTGGCCAATTGGTCTCCTCATCTCTCTGGCCGGTATCTCCGTCTACCTAGAGTTCCTCTCCTACTTCCCTTCGAGGTCTGGAGCCGAAGTTGTGTACCTCGAACAGGCTTACAGCCGGCCTAAATACTTCTGGCCAATTGCATTTGCTTTCCAAACCGTGATTCTGTCTTTCAGTAGTAGCAATCTCATCTGTAAGAGGTGTCATCGCGTTCTGAGGTAAAGACTGACCAGGCTCAGTGATTGCTACGTACATCTTCCGTATGGCCGATCACACCCCTAAGTCATGGGAGTCGAAAGGCGTCGCCATTGCTGTTGGTGTTGTGGTTTCTATTCGTAGGTCGTATGGAGAATAATGGTAGGCATTACTGAGTCATTCTTTCAGTCCCCATTGTCAGCACCAAATGGTCTCTCAAAGTTTCGAACGTTCTTGGTGTGGTCAAGCTGCTTACTCTTCTTCTGTGCGTACCCGATTCCACACGAATCGTATACTTTACTAATGTACATACAGCATTACCCTCGCCGGTTTTGTCGTCCTCGGTGGCCACACCAAGGTTACTCCTCAAAAAGCCAACTTTGAACATGCATTCGAGGGTACGTCGAGCAACGGTTACACGCTCTCCAACGGTATTGTCAATATTATTTTCTCCTACGGAGGGTACACGAACTCTTTCAACCTTGCCAATGAAATCAAAAACCCTGTGCGCACTATCAAGCGTACGGCCAACGGCGCGGTCATCCTGGTGGCGATTCTTTACATGACTACCAATATCGCGTATTTTTCTGTTTGTAAGTAGCTTTTTGGTCGGCGACCAATATTCGCGAGGCTGACCACTCTAACAGTAACAAAGGAGGAACTCAAATCGTCTAGTCAGACCACCGCTACCGTATTCTTCCAGAAGCTCTGGGGAGCCAAGGCTGCAAGAGGCTTGACCATTCTTCCGATTTTGAGTGCTCTGAGTAACTGTTTGAACGTTATCGTGGGACATTCACGAATGGTTCGCGAGGTTGGACGGTAAGTCAAGAGACTAATCCGCTCAATCTTTTCTAATGAGTAATCCACTCTTAGCCAAGGTATTCTGCCATACACCAAGTTTTGGGTCTCATCTTGGCCGTTTGGTACCCCCGTGGGCGCCACTGTATCGGTCTGGGTCGTCGCTGTTCTTGTTATCATCATTGTCCCGGCCGGCAAAGCCTTCAACTTCAGTGAGCCCCCCAAAGTTGTCTATGTAAAGCTCTGTCTCATATATGTCTACCAGTCGTCGCCTTGCAAAGTTACCCATCCCAATTCTACCTCGGCATCATGACTATTGGCCTCTTCATTGTTAGGCGACAACGCAAGCAGCTGAATCTCCCAAGACCCGAATATCGCAGTTGGACTGTTGCGGTCCTATTCTTCTTGGCCTCGACCATTTTCCTTCTTGTCATGCCATGGGTCCCACCTCCGGGCGGCATCAATAACAGTTCCTTTGGCTTCTTTTACGGAACATCTAGTATTGTTGGTCTCTCGTTGTAAGTACTCGCCCTACCGGAGTGGACGGAGCTGATGGGCCACAGCATCGTGCTGTGTGGTCTCTACTATGTCCTCTGGGCAAAGCTTCTCCCCAAATGGGGTGGGTACCAGCTACGACAAACCGTCATCACTCTCGACGATGGGACCGTTTCGAATTTCCTGGCTAAAATCAAGAACGAAGATCTGGAAGCGTGGGATGCAAAGCATGATTTGTCAGGGCGTTCGGTAGATATTGAGTGGAGGGACGTTGAGGAGAAAGAGACAACATCTGCCTGATTTGGAAATGGGGAAACACGGATGTGCGAGGGGGTGCTACCTGGCAAGGTTACATACATGTATGCAAACGATCAGTATGGAATACATCGTATCTTGCATTCATACAACAACCACCCAGATCCTCCATCCCTACGATCTCCACTCCATCGGCAATGAAGCAGACCTACAGCCCCATCAATACAAGGAGGACCATGATCCACTCACAGTAACACCTCCGCGGAACTCGGGGAGAACCATACGTCGTTTGTTCCCGACGCGTCCTCCAAGAGCTGATTGAGGAGTTCTCCAAAGTCGTTCGTGCTCGCGGAAACCGACAGCTTTCGCCGTTGATCCTCTTGTCGCTTGACTACATGTCTAATACGTTCGAGAGCGTGAGTAAAGCTACTTTCATCAATACGCTTCAATGTACTTCACTTCACCTCTCATCGCTACCAAGGAACCGAGTCCGAGTCAGAAACGTCTCGGAGAGTAAGCGAGCGGTGGTGTGTGCCACGAAAGCAGCGTGCCGAATGTGAGGTCTCACAGACTCTGTGTAGGAGTCGAACAGCCCGGTAACAGCGGCAATGAGTTGACTGTCAACGGTGTCCAGCGTGCTCTCTGCCCAAGACAGACGGAAGAGGACAAAGAGTGCCGACTGAGAGAGTGAGTTCTCGCTTCAATGCGGGCGCCATACCTGGACGTGCATAAGATGAAAGCTGATGTCAGTGCCACCCAATTCTGTACAACCCACCATCCTCTAATCAGCGGAGCGCCCAACTCGTGGAGCCTCATTGCGCACTGTAGAAGCGTCCGCGCAGCAGCATGTAATACGTCTCGGATCTTGTCCATCTGATCGGGTGGCAGGGAACCAGCATTCACACTGCCGAGACCTGCGCCGGGTCAGTGGCGCTTCCAAGTACGAACTCACAGGGTCGAAAAAGGAGGATCCGCTTGGTGCAAATATGGTGAAGAGCGGATAGACGGGCCCACGAATGAGAGACGGCCTCTGTTGGAGAAGCCGAATCCAGGTCGTAACGTCGAACTAGGGACCTGAGTTATGAGCGGCCGAACTGTAAGAGACAAGACTCCCTCACATTAGTCTGCTGTCCAAGTCTGAGAGGTCTCTCCACGAGGGCATACGGCCTTGACGGTTAAGCTGAGACTGTCGACGTGTGATAGCCGATCGCTGGTACAAGAGGTTCTGCGCATGGGTCAACGCTGCCACTCGACAAGATATTCACGATAATCGAAGCGTCAGAAAAGTATGGAAGGGGCTGCGGTAGATCCTGTTGGTCGAGGAACAGCTGATTGAAGTCCAAATTATCAGGCAGCGGTGACGTGACTGTATTGATGATCAGCAATGTGTTGGGACCAAGGACTCACCATTTTCCAGTTCAAACGCGGGTGGATTCCGATGATTCTCATTACTCACTGTCAGAGCTGCGTGCAACAACAGGAGTGCTTGGTGTCGGAGATAAATGGGGCTCGCATCGACGAGAGCGAGATCTTCGAAGCTGGCGCTGCCAGGTGCGTAGGTGGGATCATCATTGAAGCGATGCCAGCCGAGACGGTGGCAAGTGAAGACGGCGCAAGCAGTGTACTTGTCGCCCCTGTCCACTGCGCTACGTCCAGTTGTCAACAGGAACCAGAAGGTTACTCTATACTAACCCACCCTGGTGAGGGGTCAAACAATAAGTGACTAATCAGAAGAACCAAAGCCTCGGTAATCAGCCTCATCACAGTCGCACTCACCTGCACTGTCCGCACTTTTGGGCGTCCCATCCAATCCCCGCACTCAAGTGCAGCACAGGCCGATCTCCTCAGGGTATCGGACAACGCGACAAAGTCTGGTACATCGGTAGAAACCTCCGCAATCTGCTCCACTCTCTCATACGTGTCAAAGGCCATGGCAAGCATCTCCCATGTCAGCGGTCAGATCGCAATGCTTCTTACCATGAAGAGTACCGCCACCCACAGTGGGTCAATGTGCGAACGGTGTCCCAGGCCTACCAGCAAGCGAAAAGCATGATACTCCTGCATGAAAACGGTCTGATGAATGACTGGGAGAGGTTCAGCTGATTGATAATGTCGAACGGTACGTACTCGGGCACTCCCAGGCAGCATGAGAGAAATAGCGGGCTATTCCAACCTCCAGCAGCTGTGCATCAGCTGGCAGTGTGTCTAACACTGCGCCGAACAGAGGCTCGTACATCGCGCTGATAGCTGGTACCACTAATCGTCGAATACTAGGATATTCTGCGATCACTCCAGGGGGAATATTCGGTATTACATTACTAGAGAGATTATCATGACCCATGGGGGTCGGCGAAGAGAAGCCCAGTTTCTCGGCCATGGACCCGGAAGCTACGCCCTACATCGGCTCACAGTCCCACAACACAAAAACTCTGGTTGTACTCACTCATAAAATCCTCCAGGTGAGCCACCACAGTGTCTCCAGCATGTTGCCGTCGAACATCGGGGAGAGGTCGATGCTCGCCTTGAGGGACCTCTTCGCTTATTGAGCGCTCAACGTCTGGGTCCAGCCGATGTTCAGTAGGGACAAGCCTGTGTTGACTGATCGGACGCTCTGAAGCCACAACAGTCTTGTGTAGCGTCGCTGATGACGATACATATGAACATGAATCGGTTTGATTCCTCATGCGGCAGGGCGAGCAAGGCTGTGTCCTGTCACATTTTATCTTTCTGCATGTCAGTCTGCATGCACGAGCCTTAAAACCCACTTGCGGGCACACTGCACGCAGGATACTGGTGCTCGTTGACGCTGACGGGTGGTGACCGACTCGATCTTGTTGTTTGGTGCACTGTATGGCGATGACATTCGAGATAAGCTAACCTCCGAGGAGAAGGAATCAGTCCAAGTCCGCGGAAAACGTATTCGGTCATATACGAGTCCGCGGGCAAGCTGATGGCGCTAGATGGTAACTGGAATCGCAAATTGCCTACTAACCTTCCTAACTCCGCGGTATGTCCGCGGCAGTGGTCGATGCCCTTCTCCTCTTCCCCTCTGTTCTAACCATTGCGTATACAGTTCGTTACAAGTACCCATTCTGACGTGCTTTATGCCCAGCCTGATTGATGCGTTTGTCAAAAGCAACTCTTTTGAGGTATAAAGCGGTATGCATGGATTTAACTAGATCCGAGATCTGTCGAAGACAATTGGCGACGCCGACTAGCAATGCCGAGCATTGACCCCGAACACTGACGCCGAAATGACAGAAATTGCCCCTCCAGAAACTGCAGCCCACGTCTTCACTGATGCCACAGACGGCAGCAGGAGCCAGGCGAAATATAATGAACAGAAGGCAGGCGTTTGGGCCAAGTTTATCTCGTGGATCTGGGATAGGCAAGTCGGAGCCGCATCCAGAGCACTGATATCCTTCTACAGCGACTATTACCAAAAATCTCCCGAGGAAAGACGTTTCGTGAACAAACTGGATTGGTGCTTACTTCCGGCACTGGCCCTCGGGTGGTGGATCAAGAATGTGGATCAAAGCAATGTACGTTGCCATGCTGAAACAGCCAACATACTGAGCTTTGCTTCAGCTCAGCAATGCATATGTCAGTGGCCTTAAAGAAGCGCTGCACATAGAGGGAAATCAATACACCTACATGTCCACAATCTACGCCGCTGTGCTTGCTGGAATGCAATTGCCCGCCAACTTTCTCATCATTAAAGTTCGCCCTTCCTGGTTTCTCGCCGCCAATGAGATCGGCTGGACCATCTTCACCTTTGCCCAAGCGGGAGCCAAGTCTTATCAAGCAATGAAAGTTCGTCAATTGCCATCAGACACTAATATCTACAGGTATGGCTTCCGCTTCTGCGTGGCGCTGTTTGAATCCTTCTATTATCCCGTGTCGTTCTTCATCCTCGGCTCGTGGTACACTAAACCGGAGCTCGCCAAGCGCATCTGTCTCTGGTTCGTCGCCAGTCCCGCGGGCAGCGCATTTTCTGGCTACATGCAAGCGGCCATCTACAAAACTTTGGATGGGAGAAACGGTCTCGAGGGATGGCAATGGCTATTTATTATCTGCGGGATTATGGTATGTCACTTCAGCCATTCGCCCGAATTTCGCCCTGCTGAGTCGGCACTAGAGTCTCCCTGTGGGCATTATTATATTCTTCTTTGTGCCAGATTTCCCCGAAAACACCAAAGCCTGGTATTTCACCGAGAAAGAAATAGAGCTCGCCCGGGAGCGAGTTGCTCGCAATGGTGAGTGTGTCAGCCCAGCAGTTCCTGACTTCCTACCAGGTACTGCGATCGTGTCTTCCAAAATCAGACCGAAAGCCATTCTTGCCCTTTTCGCCTCGTGGAAGTTCTGGCTGCTCGTACCATGGTTCACTATGATGGCAGAAGCCATTGCAACGAACAATCAATTCGGCGTCTATCTCAAAGCTTACGGCTGGAGTGTTACCATGCGTAATGTGCTTCCTGCTACTGGTTCGATTGTGCAGCTTGCCTCATCGATACCCTATTGCTTTCTGTCGGACCAGCTCGTGGGATTTGGTCGCATGTGGGTCATGCTCGGAGTGACCCTCCTAGCACTTTTCTCAACGGCCGTACTGGCATTCTGGCCAGCGAGCGACAGCCTTCGAGTGGTTGCTTTTATGATTTCATATGCCGGGTCGAGCACTCCGATGTATTTTGCCTGGGTGGCTGAAGTCTGTCAAGGATCTACCGAGCAAAGGGCTTTTATGACCGGTGCAGCGACTGCTCTTTGGTATTGGTGAGAACTCCGTGCTAATTGTGCTGACATTGCTATCAGCACGAACGCCTGGCTTCCAAATGTAATCTATCTCCAAACCGACGGTCCTCGATTCAAGAAGGGATTTGTCACGAGTTTTGTTTGTAACATCATCGCCGTAGTAGGCCTGCCTATCATCCATCTGCTACATCAGCGGGAACTGAGGCAGAATAGCCGCTTGGCTGTCACAACGATCAACGGATTGGAGCAAGGTGGATTGGATTCAAGCGATGATAGTAAGGAGAAGGTTCTCGAGTATCCTGTTCAGCACACCCTTGACCGAGAATGAAGTGCTTCGAGAGGCGTTGCTGACTCCGATTTGGGAAAGACAACACTTAGATAGCTTGATAGTTTTTAGACACCTAGATAGGTCCAGGTCGTCTTTGGCTAGCCAGATGGATGCATTGCGGTCTTATCTCCACTGGCCATGTACATGTTGAACACCCGACTAAGTGACAGTCTGCCCTGAGGATGAAGGGTAGCCTCACTGTTGTCATCATTGCGGTCTCTGTTGGGTTATGCGTCCCTGAGTAATGAAACTAGCTTCACCAGCAAAGTCCGCGGAGATCCTCGCCAGCCTGTTCCAATGTTTGTCCTTGGGTAAGGGAATCATTGCGCAATCCCAGCCCGCCTTTACGAGAAGCAGAGCTCAACAATGACCAGTGGCAACTTAGTGAGCCCCTACATGTCTCATTTACCAGTCTCCAACATGAATAAGCCGTCCAATTCATGGAGGTCATTGGGGCAAATTTGGCTTATCGACTCGTCGGAGACGCCTCTCGCCCGTTGATCATTACCCTCCACGTCGGGCGAGGCCTGGGTTCTCATGGGAGTGATTTTACCGCATACAAGTCCCTCTCCGATCGGTACCGGGTTCTGTCGTTTGACAAACGCGGGCACGGCGTTTCATCGGTGACGCCACCGTTCACCTTCCAGCAGCTGGTGGATGACATTAACTGTATCCGGGAAAAGATTGTGGGTGATGAGAAAGTGATAAGCTTGGGAGGGAGTTTTGGTGGATTTCTCGCCCAACAATATGTTCTGACATATCCACAAACCGTGTCTCATCTCATCTTGCTTGGCACCGTACCGTCACATCATCGTAGGTGATCCAACAGAGTCTTTCCGCTGAATCTTCAAGATGAAACCGAGGCACATGAGCAATTCAAATCTCGCCTACACCTGGCCCCAATGGACTCGGTGTCCATGCTGATCAAGGTTTTCAGTGCGTTCAAGGACGACAATGAATTGCGAGTGGCGTTCTTTGCAATCAACAGGCTATACTACGCCAATTATGATCCGGATGTTGGCTTGGAAAAGAATCGGTCAACATCTCATCGAGCAGAAGTACATAGTGAGCATCCTTGCCCAATTGTTCTCAGCGCTAGCCGACACAGCCCTTAAGACGAGCTTTACTCGGAGCGGGAAACATACTTTGACTATCGTGAACGACTTCGGAGCGTAATAGCACCTACGCTAATCCTGGTCGGTGAGAATGACTGGGTCTACACTCCGAGTAGGTCACTCCTATCAAGCCGTCTATCGCCTTTCGGACCAGCCATAGATCAGTCTCGACTGATCGCTGAGAAGATTCCCGCTTCGACTTTGCTAGTGGTACCCAATGCCAACCATGCTGTGCATCACGACCAAAATGGGGTCGTCATCGAAGCCATCTGCGAATTTTTGATAAAGTAGCTGTATAAGATTGTGGATGCATCCTCGAAAAATTATATTAGCAGCAGACAGATAGATAGCAAGTAATCTGGCGCCATTACAAATTGCAGGACGTCGTAAGGGGCCTCCACTGGCGACCTCGCGCAAGGCAGCGCTCTTCGGTGCTCTTGACTCTGTGATCCACATTAACCCCGAGGAATCTGCGCCAGTTCCAATGCGAATCATTATGTGATCGCTCTGCACATCTTCGATGACACAAAGTGTTGCAAACAACACCTCCGCGGACTTTGCCCTCCGCGGCCTGGCCCAAGATAACAGCGCGGCCCGAGCGGACGGCGATCCCAACTGTCTGATTCTTAATGCCCGTACCAGAGAGCGCCATAACCACCCCCGATTGCACCACATTGCCAGGCTTACAGCTATCTCCAGCTTTCTCCGCGTCACTGTGACCGCAACCTCAATCTTATCACAGATAACAACACCCGACCGTAATGCTCATACGAACAGATCCTCTCTATCCCTCGTATCTGCCCACTCGACCCGAAGGCTACACATCGAATATCGACGTGCCCTTCTTCGAGGCCGATGAGCGGGCACTCCGAGCTGATCCTGCTCTACCCGAGCTGGACAATGGAAGTACGCAGCTAACAAACATCACACCGAGAGTCGGGACGGAGATCCGAGGCATTCAGATCAGCTCTTTGAGCAAAGACGGTTTGGATCAGCTCGCTCTACTTGCTGCACAGCGTGGCGTGTTAGTTTTCGTGAGTCTGAGGGCACTATCCTGTACTAACAACCAGCGAAATCAAGACTTTGCGGACATTGGACCCAACAGACAGAGGGATATTGTACGGCATTATGGGCCTCTCCATCTGGTGAGTACTGTATCTACAGACGGTGCTGACAACCGAAGCACCCAACCATGGGTTATCCAGAAGGCACCGGGCCCGAATTTCACGTTGTCTACGCAGATGAAAAAGTGTAAGTGAGACGCCTTGTGATCACTATTAAACAGACTAGCGGTTCAATTCGGGACCTTCTTGGCCCCCACACGAGCTATGACCTATGGCATGTGGACCAAACTTTTACACCAAACACGCCGGGACCTACATTCTTCTGGGTGTTGGAGACCCCTGCAAATGGCGGTGGGGACACTGCTTTCACCAATCTGGCTGCCGCGTACGAAGCGCTGTCACCCGCTTTTAGAGAAACGCTCCTCGGTCTGGACCTTTATCACACCTCTGCATCTGTCGGCGAGATAGGAAGGATCGGTACAGAAAGGGCATTGAAAGAAGCAGTCAACACGATTCATCCCCTCGTGATCGAGCATCCGGTCACAAGGAAACCTGTTCTGTTCGTCAACCCGACGATAGCTCAAAGAGTCGTTGGTTTCAAGCCGGAGGAAAGTGCACATCTGCTGAACTTTCTACATTCGCATATCAAGAGTCTAGACTTTTCGTGTAGAGTGAGGTGGGAACCTGGTACTGTGGTTGTATGGGATCAGGTGCGTTCGACTGCTTTCGACTGCTTCGGAACGCGCGCTGAAAAACCTGCTGACATGGACCAGCGTACAGTCGCCCATTCAGCTGTTCCCGACTTTGAGGAAGGTGCACGCCGGCATATGGTCAGAATCATACCTTATGGAGCAAAGCCGAGAGCTGCGCGGGACAGCATAGCGCAGGTCCACCAGAATTAGACTGTATCTGTCCTGGCCCGGCCATGCACAAATACATCAACTGCTCTCGTGCGATGATATCGCTGCCGGCATCCTCGTAGAGACCTCATATCCATGTAGCCATCGTCACTCCCAGCCCTATCAAGCTCAATCATTCCGATACCAAGAAACGGCTGGGTTTCAAACCCTCACGTAATTTGTTATCATTGGGATCTTTGACGCTAGGCCAAGGTTCGTGCAGCCTAGCCAACGTTGAGGAGACGCAGCTTCATCTCGCAGCCCCGCCTCTGTTGTCACTAACGGCTACAAAGTCTAAAGACGTGGATCTATTTGCTATAAAAAACAATGTGTAGCAGACTCCTGACTAAGAATCAATATGTCTTCTCCTCGTTCCAGCCTGCTTCTCACACCCGGCAGACGTCAAGTTGTACCCCCGAGGACACTCGTACTGACACTTGCCCTGGACGCAGGATGCGGTGGCCATAGAATCAAACACAGTACAATCCACTCCAGCGTTCGATCCGTGCCCAGGACATCCTCCGCACGATGTCAGATCGGACTCGGTGTGAATACACTCGAACCAATTCTTTTGGCCGGATACAACTGAACACGAGGTATACCCAATGGGACAAATGCGGAGAGGGAGGGCGCGACGAACACCGGCACTGGAGGTAGGAGTGCAACTAGTATCGGCCGTATTCGGTTTAGTTCCCGTACCACAGGTGGTACAAGCGGTGGATCCAGCTTGGGCGACCTGGCCCGAAGAACAAGATGTGCAGGAAGTCGACCCCGTGGAAGATGAAAAAGATCCGGCTGGACACTGTTGCGAACAGCCGGTGGAGTTGGTGTACGATCCGGCAGGGCTGTTGAAACACTGAGACTGGCTTGTCGCTCCTGGGGTAGTAGTTGCTGGCTTGTTGTTGACCGACGAGCATGTTTGACAAGTTGTTGCTCCCGAGGAGGAAGAGTACGTTCCGCACTGTCGATGACGTTAGGGGGATTCGCACGACTTTGTCTTCGCTCACCTGACAAATATTGCAGCTAGTCTGGCCAGTGTATGTCTGGAAATATCCCGGCACACAGAGAGTACAAGATGATTGGCTCGCCGTGGCGGTGTAAGAGCCCGCAGAGCACAATTGACATCCGTTATGACTCGGGTTGCTATACGCGCCAGCGGGACAGGCTGTGCATGACGAAGCACCGTTTTGGCTGTAAGTCCCATCGGGGCATGTCAAGCATCCACTCCCGTTGGTGGAATAGTAGCCGGCTGAACACTGCTGACAGCTGGACCAGCCTGCTTGAGAATAGTAGCCGTCCGCGCATTGAGTGCAACTACCTGAGCCGGAGCTGGAGTAGGCATTCTGCGTTTGATTAGTAGCGCCAAGGACGGTTGAATATGCTAGGACTCACTGCTGGACATGTCGAGCATGAAGTCGTGCTTCCACCCTTTGAGTATTGCCCGCCCTGACATTGTTGGCATCCGCCGCCGCCGTTACAGATGTATCCCACAGCACACCCACAGCTCGTTGCCGGGGTGGGGTTGGCCAGCACGGTCACTGCGAGGTTGAGCACCAAAATCAGGCTTATGAGACGCATGTTAGATGCAAAATTACAGTCAGAAAGGAAGAACTACTCACAACTTGCCCGTTTACACCTTCTATACCATCATATGAAGTCCAAAGAGCGCCCGAATTTGGTGGCCCGTCCCGTTACAACCTCGTTGTCCACTAAAAAATTTGAAGAGGCGCTTGTTGCATACGAGCAATATCCCAGTCATACCCGCATCATGAATGAGTAAGCATCACTAATGAGCAGAAAATTTAGGATGTCGATCCCGTCCCGATCCCGTCGAGCTAAGAGAGCCTGCAAATTCTGTTTCGGACTAAAGTCGGCGGGAAAATGTCTCGGGTCGGGTTCGGCAGTTTCCCCTGAAGATCTCTATTTCCTCCGCAACTTGAACGCAGCCTGGTTCAGCTCTCAAGGATATTGTCCGAGCAAACGTGATCCTTCGGACTCCTTGCTGACCCTCAAGAGCCAGACATCCTCCCCTGCCACGGAAGGGTGCCATGTCTGATGTTACGCGGGGAACACGGAGCTTTACATCTACCAGATTTCTCATGCCAGCCTTGCCTCAACTACGAGGGTGACTAATAGTTATACGAGTCGGGAATACAATACGCCGCAAGGCAAGGCCCAAAACCCGTTGAAACTCTTGGCAGCTAAAGCTCTAGACCAGACGGACCCGCTGATGATCCGCGAGATGTTCAGACTCAGACTACTTTTTTTCGGGCTAGCTAGCGCACCGAAGCTGGGACGCTTGTGCTCTTCGTGAGGGGAGATGGAGAACTTCGCATAGCGATTTGAAGGATTTTAAAGATGAAGAGTGCGGACTACATGCACCCTTTGATTTCAGGTTTGGTAACCTTGGCCTTCGGATGTCTGTATCAGCCTGCATCGGACAGGCTTATCAGTCACGATGGCTCCGCCGATCGTCGCACAGGTTATCTGTTAGCTCGACGAAGAATACTAACCTGACCTTGAGACTGGTGGAGAATGGGAAAACACGGTTTTGCTTGACTAGCTTGTGGCCCTCCGGACATCTATGCATTCTATCGATAACTGACTGAAGACAGGGCATATATACGGCGCAGTCAGACTAGACAGAACTATAACAATAAACTGTGTCGAGAGGTTGTAAGGGGAATCAAGCTTCGATGATATCCACCCCCACATTGCTCTCCTTGTAATCTGTAGGCTTTGAAGCGGGTGTTTCACTTTCGTGTACCCTGTCCAGGACATCCACTGCGTATACTTGGCCGCCGCCTATTTTGGGTCCTGTGAAGACCTTTCTGCCGTGAATGACATAATAAGCGAGGGAGATCGCCATGAAGCCGGCTACCATGACAATACAGTAGTCTGGGAGTAGCAAGTCAGTAGCGCTACCACTTCAGATGAATAAACTGCTCACTCATGGTAGTTGCGTCAAATATGACATAGGATGGGAAACAAAACGCGATCACGCCCACAAAGACACTCAGGACGGACACGATGTTGAAAGGAAGAGACAGTCTCCCTAGCGACCAGGGGGCGTTTTTGGTATATGCACCGCGAGCGATGATGTTGAGAATGAGGGGATGTATATCTGGAAAGGTCAACACGATTCATATTATCCCAGCGGAGCCGAAGAAGCGGGCTCACATGCAGAGAGGACAAGGACAGTGCATGACCCAAGGAATGCTGAGTAGGCAGTTGTAGATCTAACAGCAAGTAAGCTTTGGTTCTTCCGAGAGCGATTTTGGGACTACATACCCAAAGGATATAAGCGCCAGGAGCAAATTGATGATGCAAATAGCAATCATGGCATTCAGTGGGACCTGAAGCTTAGGGTGCACCTTGGAAAGCCATCTGAGGCAGATAGTCAAGCACGATACGGTACCAACTTATCGATATTGGAACTTACCCGCTAAAGGGCAGACCACCATCTCGAGCAAATCCCCAGATGAACCGAGATGTGGCTGTAAGGGATTCAACGCAAAGGCCTATAGCGCATGTATAGGCCAAGATGAGCAGAGCAAAAGCGCCACCCGGGTGAGCTGACAGTCTGCATCAGAGGCAAACTTCACAGTACTGTAAAATGAAACGATTATACGCACTCATGGCCGAGTCTAGGATCACGTCTAAAAACACCGTTGAGTTATTATTGCCTTCGCTTGAGTTCTGAAGAAAGGGACGTACACGCTGCCTGACTGTTAATGGCCCCGACCACGACATCTAGATCTGGCATGATGAAGAGCGTAGAAATAATGAACGGTATACCGACAACGACACTCGTAATCTGAGTATACACCATTGCTTTTGGGACATTCTTCTCAGGTTGGTGACATTCTTCGCACTGCGAGAGTGTATCAATTAAGTGTATGCTCTCCAGGATGAGGGTCGGCTTACCATGCCGGTCATAAAACCAAACCCACAGAGCACGCCGGCGGGGCCAAGCAGACTGCAGAACCAGGCCCATGCACCCCATCCTGAGTAAGATTGATCGAAATGAGTCAGAACCCATCTACAATGAGCCTCAGCTTGATCAATTCGTCCGCATCTGCCAGTAGGACCCACTTGATATCATTGCGGTTCTCGCACTCGACCTGTGGTAGTATGTTAGAGGAACTGATTCAGTCAAGGGCCTTGCTTACCAAGGGTGTGATGAACAGCACCACCGTCACCAACATGGTCCAATAGGCGCTATATTTGTTGAACAGATTCAAGAAACTGGTCCCGCAGCAAGCGAGCGCCAATGTGACAGCTAGGAGGGCAACAAAGATTCCGTAATTGAGACCGTTGCTGGGAACGAAGTCGGGGTGGAAAATAACGCTGCATTGGTCAGGACTGGGTGTTTCTACATTCAGAAACATACATTGACGTTGCGATTCCCTGAGCAAAAGGAAACACTGCGGCGAGAGTGGCAAGAACCAGACCTAAAATGATAAGTCACTAGCCAGGACTTGAAGAGCAAGACGTACCTATGCACAGGAACCAACCGTTGACGTACGAAGATACATTTCGGGCTTTGGGCGAAGTCATGGCGTACGACCAAACTGTCTGTCGTTAGAACTCACTTACTCTGGAATCGCAAGCACCCAATACGCACAATACGTGCCCGAAGCAACAGGATAGACGCTGACCAGCTCTCCCATACAACATGCTATGATGATAGAGATTATGCCCCAGACAAGCCAACCTACGAAGATGGTCAGATAACGTAGAAGTCGCCGGGAAAGACGCTGTGGTCACCAACCCCAGAGAAAAGCTGATCACGTTTGTCAGCCAGGCTCCGCCGAGCTGCACTTCGGGAAGATGGCACGTACAAACTGGACCACCCAGGACCATCACCGTAACAGAAATAGCTGATCACTTCGATCAGTTTGATATTTTAGACCATTGCTAGACATACCGTAGACCTGCAAATGAGAGACAGACTGATTAGCACTGTATAATATGGAAGATAAGACTAACCGTTACAGGCAAACAAAGAATACAGAGTCCCATACCTTACACATGTAAGCCTTGCACTGAGGGAGTCCGATGGCAACTCTCACCAAATATGCCCAGGAAGCTAATCCCACGAACGAGCTCTTGCTCGTACCCGAGCTCCTGGAGTCTATTGATCGCTGATTAGCAATGGGAAATGCAATCTGAACAGAAGAAAATGGCTCACCGATTCTCCGCAGCGATATCGCCATGTTGTTCAGCGTCAATAGAAAGATCAGGCATGTCGACGATGTGGTGATCTAAGATTTGCTAGCGACTAGTGGACGGCGAAAGACAAAGGGAGCTCATGATGTGGGCCCAACGAAACCCCTTATTACATGGTATGGGTGAAACAGAGAGCTCGTGAATGGGTGGGTGTAAAGGAAAGAGCGTTCGCGTGTCTCGCTCGCTAATTTCGCTTGCTATCTATCTGTCGCCAATTTCGCTCATACCCTTGTCAAAGCCAAAACTGAAGATAAACCAAAGCCTCGCTTGTCTCGGTTGACGCAACTCAGATACATACATTACTGACCTCCGACTTACTGAACGGATCACAGGTGGTACAGGGTTAATTAATGCGTGAGAGCATCCTCAGGTCTTGCAATCATAATCAAATCCATATCCAGGTTGTCACTCCGCTTGATCTTCGTGCACCAGTCTTGACCCGGTACATTTCTAAACTATCGACATGCACGATTATTTAGGTCGTCCTTTCAGTTCGGTCTCTAGACGCGACGGCAGCGGCAAGCTCGCGTATAGGATACTCCGCAGCGAGTTCGACCTCAGCACGGTACCGCTGGTCATGATCACTGGGTGTGTTTCCCCAAAGATGCCATGGAGTCAATCCACCTGCTGACGTATGACTTCAAGACTGGCTGCGTCAGGCCTGGTGGACTGGTACCCGATCGCGGAACATCTGAGTCGTTTCCGGACGAGTGTGTCCTATAAATAGCACCGGACAGGATGACCCTAACATTGATATTCTCTATAGTCCTCGTGCTTGACAATCGCGGCATAGGGGAGTCCAAAAGCGTGGACGAGGAAGCGCAGTTGACAATTGCTCAGCATGTTCAAGACGTGTCACAGCTAGTCACGGTGGGTCTGGGGTTCTACCAAGTTGATACCGCAGTTGGCTGAGCGAATGGACTCAGGAGGCTGGATGGGTAGAAGTTGACCTGTTGGGGTTTTCCATGGTGAGTCATTAACATACCTACCTTCGTAGCTTACGACTCTCTCAGGGTGGCCTCATCGTACAAGCAGTGCTATGTGCCACTGGGCTCCCGTTCAAAGTCAGGAAGGCAATCTTAGCATCCACTTCAGCGTAGGATCTTGTTCCTGCCGAGGATATCTCCAAGCAGCTCATGCGCCTCCATTAGACAGATTGTGAGCCAGCTAGGGGATCCAATCCCTGCGGAATGGGAACCGTTGTTCAATCCTTCGCCCGACGCCGCAGAACGAGTCACAGTGGCCAGATCGCTCATTCAGGTATTTACGGATCGAGCTCCTTGTTGTAAACGTTGCTGAGCAATGGAATCAGGGTGACTATGACCCCGCATTCCTGGTCGATCCTACGGTGAGTCATCCGTGGTCCTGACATCGATGTTGTGATGACGTTTACGCATCAGAACCAATCACTTCTCGAAAGGCGTGCTGTTGAGTATGGTAATGTTACACGGCCTGGTGGCGTAGTGCGTGAGTTGATCGCTTCAAGTGCTTCATCTTTAGAGGGGATTTTTCTGACCCCGCGAGCCAGGCGAACAACTGAAGATGGTAAAGCCGTTTTACCTTCCTCCAATGATAGCTCATCAGCTTGCAAACAGGCTCGGAGTCTATCGTATGTCCAAGACTTGCAACATGTGCCCCGGGGTATCCCGATTCTCAGCTGGCATGGAACACTTGATGGTGAGCATTAAGACACTCCGTAAAATCTGCGACTTCTGATACCACTCCGCCTCGCAGAGACCCTGCCTACGACGCATCAGTCACCCATATTGACCTCTATCAAACATGCACGAGGTCTTACCTTCCCCTGTGGGCATTCGTACATCCTTATCTTCACTTTCTCGAGCTCGCACTGACGGAGCATAGCTGGTTTGATTATTTTGGACCAGGGCACTGGGTGGATGTGATAGGAGGATTCTTAGATGCCTGACGTGGTGAAAGAAATGGTATTTGGTAGTGACGATCCGCATCTCGTGCATCTGATGCATTCATCCCTGCTTGTGGACCCGGCTGTGGCCTTGTGAGGACTGGTTCGCGAAAGAGAGTGATGACATTTGTAGCTAGGATCTGGAGTCCAGTTGAAGTCTGATGCGGGGTCGGTACAGCTTAGGGATTGGAAGGTTGCATGCTTGCCATTGTAACTTATTCGAGGTGCAACGATTTCTCAGACTGTCTGCAGGCAACACAATCGAACTAATATGCATACAGTGAGTATCAATTAATGGCGGCGTTCACGAAGCAGATCGGAGATATCGTCTCGCTTATCTCGCTTGATTATTAGTCGAGACTGCCTGCAGACCCATCGGGAATAGAATACTTTGGTCTGTTGTCTTTCTATCGATCATACTTCCACGCCTGCGATGAGTACACTCTCATATTCTGCGGCGACACCGCTGGCCTTGGAGAATCAAGAGACGTACGGATATTCTCAAGCGGTACGCTTCGGCAATGCGCTGTATATCAGTGGGCAAGGTGACTTGTTCCGACAGTATACACAGTGCCAGCTAATGTTCTATGGCCTGAAGGCGGCTGGAGACCTGATGGGTCGATTGAAGTCGACAATGCAGCACAGATTGCTCTCGCTTTCCAAAACGTAGACCAGGCACTCATTTCTGCTGGGGGCAACGGCCTGACTGATGTCTTCAAGGTGTGAAGTCAATTTCGAAGTGTGGGACAAGCTGAGACCGGAGAATAGGTGACCACTTTTCTTGCGCCATTTACAGATGAGCTCGCAGTGCTTGTTTCGGATGAAATCAAACGCCGATTGCCTCACAAACCGCTGTGGACTTGCATCGGGGTCGACAAGCTCGCTTTTCCTGGCATGGTGTGCGAAGTGGAAATTATTGCCGGGCTGGTCGATTAGTCATTATCGGACTATATGCATGGGTAGTCTGCGATGCTAATGACATTCATATGCTGTTCTTTTTGATTTGCCTTAATTATAAGCGAAACAGACGAATTGTTCAGTAACAACCGAACTAAGCGAGTGGCGTCGGAGCGTTATTCATGAGATTTCGCGTTGTCATAGTTTTGTTCGGCGGTTTTAAAAGGATTGTGTGCTGCATGTTGCTCTTAGCTCTCATTCGATCATGTTTGAGTTAGATGGAAAGAGTGAGTCAGTTTCGCTCGATTATCTCTTGAAGCTCGTGCTGGACCTGTGTTCACATATGCTGTGATAATTAGATGCCATTGTTACAGGCGGCTCTCGCGGGATCGGCGCTGCTGTAGCTCTCGCCTTGGGCAACGCTGGGTGCAATGTCATCGTCAATTACACCTCCGCCTCTTCGGAGATAAAGGCTACCAGCATCGTGGACGAGATCAACTCAACCACCAAAGGAAAGGCCTATCTTCTACAGGCAGATGTCGGGGCCGACAACATTGGAGAGATCGTTGCGAGAGCCGCGCACTTGCATTTTGCAAATGGGGCTGTCGATATAATCGTCCACAATGGTAGGTTCAGCCTCAGCATGGATATCGTCTGGACCCTGACATCCGTTACAGCAGGAGTCAGTGTCGACAAGGCGATGCCTGCGGTGACCCCGCAAGACTGGGCCCACATCATGAATATCAACGGTTCGTTCGTCCTTCACTACCTTGTAGTTCCTGACTGCTATATTGAACAGCTAGGGGACCGTTCTTCATCACGCAATCTGTTGAGCCCATGCTAGCCGACAAAGCTAAAATCATATTCATGTCGTCCGTCTCGGCAAGGGCAGGTGAGCTTTTTCGGCGGTACTTCTGCTTCAGCATCTTACGATTCGTCAGGTTTTGTGGACGACAGTTTATATGCGGGAAGGTATGTAGTTGAGACGGAAGTTAGCTGAGCATCGCAAATAGCAAGGCGGCCATTGAGGCTTACATCAAAAGGTATAGCTCTAGTGTCACGATGTTATCGCATGCTAAGCTCTGTGTAGCTGGCCTAAGGAGCAATGGGCAAGGTCCCGTAAAATCTCCGTGAACGGTTTGGCTGTTGGGCCATGCGAGACAGACATGTTCGCTGCTGTAAGTGCAGGGAGACTATGGCACTCTGCCCGGGCTCATGACATTGCAGATTCCCCAAGAGTATCAGGTGAGAACTTTGCCCCTTTCCGGTGTCTTCTCGTCGTGTTCCCAAATATCGCCCAGCGTTCGTTGTGTATCCTGCTCACCGTCATAAAAGGCTGGTTTCCGGGAGAACCCAGTAGCAGAGCCTACCGACGTGAGCGATTCCGTATCTTCAGAAATATCTCGTTGACCGCTCCCTAGATCGCCAATCTAGTTCTGCTTCTCTGCTCCGAGAAAGCCATATGGATCGTGAGTTTACCGAAATAGACAGCTTCCTGCAACTCATGCATCTCTCAGAACGGATCCATCGTCAACGCCAACAACGCCATGCTCACCAATTAACGAAGAGGGAAGTCGAGCGGTCTACTTGTTTGAACATATCGTCTGTGTTTGCATGTAACACAGACAAAAGATTGATGAGGATGAATGACCATGATACAATGAATGCACGCACCTAGATATGTCGGAATTGAGCTTCGACTAGTTCGACCACCTACCTCATTTGGCTCTTATTTTCGTTGGGATTATATGCAGCTGTGATCAAGTACCACCTGCCAAAATGTGACGGCATTACGCATAGTTGGGGCCGTTTAGGAGTCTTAATTTCCGCGCATGATTCATGTTATCTGAAAAATCTAACTTCGTCCGTTCTTTCCGCTACCCGTAAACATATGACTATTTGAGGTAGCCAAGCGTCTCATGGTCCGTCTCTCGTTCACCTTGCACCACCACCGATTATCGCCAGAGCCCATTGAGCTAGTATGTGAGGTGACCGATGGAGTTCTACCTGCACAACAGCTCGAACGGATCGCAACCCTTGTCGCGGAACAGATTGACAAAGCGACGACAGCGGCTGTTGGTGATCGCGAAACGCTGGAAGTCGCGAAAAGGACCAAAGTCAGCTTGCCTCGTTCGCAGAATGGTTGCCTCACCTGCCGTCGCAGGAGAGTTAAGTGCGACGAAGCAAAGGCAGGTCGGTGAAGAGTGAAAAGATTGCTCACCCTACTCCAGCCAATCTGCACTAGCTGTAAGCGTAATCCGAACCGCGTTTGTCGATATCAAGTCAGTATCGAGAGACATTCGAGGGCCGTCACAGCCTCGACAAGCAGGATCTCCACTCCCTCGGTACCCGCAGAAACGATCCCACCATCTGCGGTCAAGTCTCCTAAAGTAGACGTAGCAGACGTAGCCTTGTTGCTCTCTCGGCCGTCTTCACCCTTGACACTAAAAACAGAAGCTAACCTCTTACTTCTGTACCACCTCTCTACTGTGACGTTCTCGATGCTTGTATGTCATGTCAGGGATTTGTCCACATCGCGAGCTGAATGGCAGGACAGGGTGGAGGCTCGAATACTCGGTTTCGTTTTGCTCAGCTGCAACAAGCCTGGACACTCAGGTCAGTTCTCATCTTTCTTATCCCTCTGACTTCTGGTCGTGACTGACGTGGTCTCTCAGTCTGCGTGCTACAACCGAAATGACGACCCCGCAGACTCTCTTCTTCCTTGCTGCGTTGTCGCTTGGGCCGAGCACTTCAATTACGTCCAGCCCAGCAGAGTTGATCAAAAAGAGTTGTCTGAGAAATTGCGGAAGGAGATCATGTTCAAGTTATCGATGCTCTCCATACCGGAGGACGGCCATGGCTTGGAAATCGAGGAGCTGAATTTAATTTTGGGTGCTGCGGATCTACTAGCTACTCGAGATGTGGGTCCAGCCTTCACCGCCCAAGCTGATCCCCGCTAGATCATCGCCGCCGACAGAGACTGGCGTGCTCTGCTTCAGTTCACCGTCACTCTTGTTCAAACTCACGGGGGTCCGGAGGCGATAATAAATCGGCTGTCTGACCCGGGAAAGCGAGAAGCAATGCGCTGTATGTTATTACATCACGCTGCATGGGAACTGTTCAGTACGTAGTCTGATGATTGTGGTTTTGACACGTCTACAGGCTGTTTATCTACGGGAACGTCACCAACGCTGCTCGCCGAGGGGAGCACCCTGTGGTGCGAGCAAGACGAGGCATGCTATGCGATGATTGAGCAAGAATTCGGCATTTCGCTTCCAGTTTTGCTAACCGCAGCGCAGGTATGTACCAAGTGCGAAATGTGCTCATGCGTAAGGTATGTGATCTTGTGGCAGCCACACGCAGCCGTGGTCTTCAAGAATCTATACAAAGCGACGCCGCCTCATTGTATGCAGGCCTCGAGGAGATATGGCTAGCCACAATCTGTGCATCGCCCAACAGACCTCGAATCCAATCTGGCAACTTCCTGTGAGTATCAGATCCCCGAGGAATCCTCTTATGGTCTAGATTTCGCCATACAATGATATGTGTGGTACTTCGAGACGTTCTTGGCTACTCAGCCACGCACCCAAGGATACGTCAAAGCGTCTCGGCCATTAGGGAGCTTCTGATCGAGGCCATGGTTGTTAATATGGCCGGTGGGATGATGGTTGGGATGCTACAACCCGCTTTGGTAGGTGGGAGTATGGCCGCAGCCGAGGAAAGAGATACATTTGCGGTGGTCTTACGGGAGATGCAGTGAGTCAGCTCCGTTTTGGGTAAATGATATCCCGAAAGGCTGACCCCCCATGAAGTCGTACGATCGGCTGTCGGGATGTCGAAATGGCAGAACAGGCGAGTCTCCAGGCTCTTTTATTTTGTTCAGATACTGACGAACATCAGGTGTTGAAGGAGTCTTGGAGGCGCAGCGATTCCGGAAGGACAGATTGGTCAATCGTTGACATATGCTCTGAGACCGCATCCCCGTGGGCTATGTGCTTCTGCTGAATGAAACATGACACGGGGAGAGCCGTTGTAAGATCAAGTCGCGATGGTACAGGCATATCAGACTGTAATCACTGACATATGCATACATTTCGAAACTAGATGGCAACGGCTTCAGACTGATCCTCATCGAAGAAAAGGTGATCGCCATCAGGAATGTGACGGCCAAGCGTGCGCGCAGGATGACTGAAATCGACCCAACCACTTCAGACGCAATCCGTTAGACCTGAGACTTTGCTTGATGATCTATCAGACTCACAGATATGGAAGGCTGATATTCCAACCCGCGAGCTCTTGCAGTTCTGGAGACAGTTGAGCAATCTTCTCGATATCATGGCTGATGTACTGGTTCTCCTCCTGCTTGAGGAAGCCCAAGGTCATACCTGTGGCAGCCAGGGTCCTGACGCTGTTGGCTTCGCCCTCCTTCATGGTGTTGGATCCACCGCCATGGTACGTGTGACAGAGCATACTACACGGATGATGAGATGAGGTCGATCAGTTCGAAACAGACATACATGAAGGCGTCGCCAATCTCCATCTCCGCTCGCAGGGCATCTTCCTTCTTGGGCGCATATTCATACCCTGTGAGGTGACTTCCGGGAATAAATAGAGTCTATGTGAATCGTGAGTTGTCAGCATCAACGAGAAAGAGAGATGACACAGTGCACTAACGCCTCCGTTTGCTGGTGTGACCTTCGACAGAGCTAGACGAACAGGATTTTCAGTTAAAGAGCCAGATTGGGACTATGTAAGACTGACCGACGAAACACAAGGTTGATACATCACGTCCCACAGTCCACTTGTCGACGGCAGGGAGCACCCGATGGAAGATGCAATCATCTCGATGGAGATCCTGGAAAATGCGTCAACACCTCACCCTCTCTGGGAATTGGCCTACCGCACCTGCTCTATAGCTCCTGGGTGAATTTCCAGGATGCTTGTCTGATTGACCTGAGGCTTTGCAGTTGACCATTTTGGGGTTTGTGTGTTTCGCATCTTGTTACGACGAGAAAGTATACGATCATTGAGAGCCAGGTAAAGGGGGTTCATAGTGAGACTGGCATTGGTATAAGTGGACGCCGACGGGAAGACTACAATCACTCACGCCGTGCCAAACGTTTTTGACCTAGTCAACACACCCGAGACCTTGCGTGTCGTCTTTGGGAAGAAGCTCCCTCTGATCATTTCACCGTGTCAGCTCCAAGAGGGTGACCTATTCACTACACCCTGGTGTTATGACCAATGTAACTCACTGCCATTCTTGTCCAGGTTTAGGTGCTTGCGCATCGAGATACGGTTGCAGCTCCGACTTCATTTGCATACATGTATCGACATCAAGAAGATTCTTCACGACGATACCGCCGCGCAGAATGAGCAGGTTGTAGATATCCTCGAACGGTGCAGACGCGTCGATAACACATTCTTGGAGTGTGCAGGAGGGAGCCATGTTGGATACTTCGAGGCTGTGTCGGATTAAGAGACGTTGTCAACTATGTACGATCGAGACACTGCATTGTAGAGGCGTTCTTATGGTGCAGATGCTCCTCTTAACGAGATGACAAAGTTCGTCTGATTCGCTATCTATTCCCGTCGATGGGCCTTCGTTTATTTCGCTTGCTGAGTTCGCCTGAATCGCCCGGGGAAAAGCATTGCTCCGAGTCTTGTCTGACCGGTCAACTCATGTAGGATTTCTTCTCGCTTATCTCGTGTGACGGCTCTAGCCCTCAACATCCCCTCGGCAGTCAAAGACATGTGGTAACTGACGCTTTCACTCACGACCCACAAGTTTCTCAATCACCCATTGTAACTTTGTAACACTGTAACCCTACACACTCTCTGATCACATAGTCGCTTCAGAATGGTGAACGCCAAACCCACTATCGCTGCCTGTACTGTTCCGAATACCGCTTCAATTGATGAGATATTCGATGTCCTCACCACGTATGGCGGCGTCCTGATCAAAGGTCTCCTAGACACAAAAGATGTTTCTCAAATACTCTCGGACGTCCGACCATATCTCGATGCTCAGGCTCCGGACGTTCGACCCGATTCTGAATGGGATGGTGTATGTATCAAATGAATGGCCTGTGCTGCTGCTGATTGACTGAACAGGATTTCTTCCCTTCCACTACCCGGAAGATCGGAGGATTGTTGACCAAGTCGGACACATTCGCGTACAAGTGAGTGTGTGATTGCCTGGCTGCAATCATGGATGAGGTAGATGCTAATCTCGCAAAGAGTCGCTCTTAATCCAGTCATCCTCGAAATCGCGGACAAGTGCTTCCTTCAGCGAACGAAGATGCGTTTCGGCGATGAGGAGAAATGGTGCACTGCCAAGCCTCAGATCAATCTGGCTTCCATGCTCGAAATTCAGCCTGGCACAAAAGCTCAAGTAAGAATCATCCTGCGAGAAGGCCCCTTGGCTCATGTATCCCATCAGAGCCTTCATCGCGATGACTACAACTTCCAACGCGTCCTTCCTTTTGCCGATAAATGGTACAAAGGGAGAGATGCGTCCAGTCTTGCTTTCGTCCGTAAGTTCTATCTCGAGGCTTGTGCAAGGCGCATCTCACCCTTTATGCAGCTCTTGCGCCGGTCACACCACGAAATGGAGGGTAAGGCACAGTGATCCTTTGCGTAACTCGTCATCTGACTTTGATTTAGCACATATTTCATTCCAGGTTCACACCTTTGGGGTGAGGAGGCGGAGCCGCAATATGAGGATTGCATAAGGCTCGAGGCTGACCCGGGAGATGTCTTCATGTGAGTTCCCATTGTCTTAGAGCAAAGCGTTCGCTGACGCTCGATTCTCTGGCAGCCTTCTCTCTTCGATTTTTCACGCTGGAGGGGACAATGTCTGCGAGCCCGGAGAACCCAACTCCGTTCGGCCCATCGCCAGTGTTGGCTTCACTTACGGATTCCACCGTCAGGAGGAGAATCAATACCTTGCACTCGACCATGCGAAAGTCAGAAAGTGGCCTCAAAAACTCCAAGAATTGGCTGGATGGAATCTTGCTCTGCCCATGTCGTACGTCATTCTTTCTTGTGAGGCGACGGTATGCACTGACCCCTTCACCAGTGGCTGGGTTGGCTTTGACCACCCTCTGAAGACACTTGGACGAGACGTGCCGGGAGGTGACGCCATGTTTTATGACGCTGACCAGTCTGACTGAACAGCCGTATATACACGATCGTATGCAATTGCTGTGACTATATTATCATGAGCTCCACACAACTGTGACGCGAAGCCAGCCAGTACGATGGGATTCTCGTCAGGCTACGTTTGCCGATGTTTATCCTTGGACTCCTCGGGTCCGCTTCCAGGACTGCGGTACTTGGCCAGTGTGTGCGAGTCGAAACAGTCAATCAACAGTCGTTTGGCTTGGCTCTGAAAACTTGCTGCAAGTATCACATGCACAGAATGCAGAAGAGTGTCTTTCAAGGTCCATGTCTAGGCTAGTCGACTACTTGTTATCCGTTGCACGTCTCGGCTCGCCGACTCAATTCCTCAGTACCCATTCCAGGGCGCGCTCATAAACTTGTTTCTCCATACAGGGTCAAAAACATTGAAGCCAGACGTATGAAGCCAACTCTCCCAGGTGGTGAGTGGGCCAGCGAGCTGCCGAGCAGGATCGAGGTGATGCCCTGGCAGCCTGTTGTCGAGCGAGTAGTATGTCTCCTTGGAAACATAGTCATGCTCCAGCATTTCGCGTGCCATCTCACTCCACTCCGGCGAAAGGTAGTCGTAATCACCCTCTTCTAGCCTGATGTAGCGTGTAGGCTGGCCAGTAACTGATGCGATTAGTCTCAGTGAGTATGCTGACTCACCCTTTGAATAGATCTCGGCCATTTGTGGGAGGGTGAGGTCTTCGGCACCGATTACAATTGGCTTATTGACAAATTCGTCACTATTCTTCGACTGTAGGAGACCCATAACCACAGGTCCGACATCGTCCTCGGTAGAGAGGACAGGGACTGTGAACATCGTCAACACAAATTCAACACCGGAATGTACACTTTGTGGTCGGCTGATAAATGGGATAGGCGAACTCAACAGTCTTGCCATCCGCGGCTATCCGAGGTGGATGAAGCAACATGCTGTTCAATTCAGTTACCACTCAGGAGTGCTGCATTATGTTGCTTACTTGGTGTGGTAGAAGGTGACCCAGAGAAGGAAGCTTCTGACAGGTTGCTTGAGCAGATAGTCGGTTATCGCCTTTTTGGCTGACGTTAAATCCTGTCTTGCAGTGAGCTCACTCACCCTCGAACATTGGTATACCTCGGTAAAATTCGGGTGCTGTCGACAAGAAAATCTGAGCTCCCTGCTTGACCGCACAGTCCACGTAAAGGATGCCTTGAGCCGCCTCGGCCTCTGCATTACCCGCATTCCCAGGCTCGGCGCTGTTCGTATTCAGGAACATCGCATGAAATTCCCCCAGTGCTGCTTGAAGACTCTGAGGATCTTTTGTGTTGATCTTTGAACGTCAGCATGAGGCCAGGAAAGATTCTGTTCACCTCGACGACTTCAGCTCCGCGGGCAGCCAGGGCCTTCGCTCTGTCAGAGCCGGCTCTGCTCGTTAACGCCCGCACTGTGTATGTGCCGTCGTTTAGAAGACTGTTGCACACGCTCCCACCCTGCGCCCCAGTCGAACTCATAACCACGAAAACCGGCTTCATCCTTGTCTGCAGAAGTGAGCTTTGGAAGAGAGTGAAAAAGCCAAAAACACCAAGTGTAATCAATCCTAGCGGTCACTTTCTTTGCTTCGGTAATCTCGCTTGACAATCTCGCCTAATTTTCGCCTCGCTAATCTCGTCTCTTATCTTGCATCATCTCACCACAAAGAGCAGAAGTACTGCAGCCAATGCAGAGTATGCCCGGAAGATAAGAAGGCGACTGACTGTGGCAAACAGCTCCAGGAGATGACATTGGATACAGGAGTGTAGCTGCAAGAGACTGACTTCAACAAAGGAATGGATGAGTATAAACTAGATCAGGAGGGGGAGTTTTCGTCCTGCAAACAGCTGATTACGACTTTCATCACCTTTTCTGTGCAGGCGACTACTTTTATGTCGTATGCGAGCCTTAAATCCTCAAGCTGACATGCGGCAAGAAGAAATGTCGGACTTAGTTGAGACGTGGCGTGAGGCATAGCAAGATACTGCCGGCTTGAGTTACATCTATTACGACCCTATTGTATGACGAGGATGATGTGCGGTCCGTGGACGGTCGTAACAAGATGCGTCCTTGCCTTGTGGGTTCCCCCAGTATAAGGGAGTTAAGAAAATGGTGCCCTGCATCACCTTCACCCCCCTCCCCCTTTGCCCGCGCCCTCAAGGCGAAACTTGGCATCCGTTCGCTGTGTGTTGTGTGGATACAGATGCACAGGCCATCGCAGACTGCTGATTCACTCGTTCTATGTAGATCTCTGGTTGCCGCGTTCATTCTCATCGCTTCTCTTTACTGTTTACTATCAGGGCAGATTTCATTCGAACCCAGCAAGCCCCAAGAAACCTCGACTCAAGACGCGAACGCAATAACAACGTTGCCGGACAGCTCCCATGAGCTATTACTCAAAAAGAATGTCATTGAGGAGACGAATAATTTAGGCTTGCTGGATAAAATACATTTCAGGCATAGAAGGACTATATGATCAGATACCTAGCTTGTGGCCTCCATTCGTACCGCAAGTGCCTTGACGGGATAAGGGTACTTCTTGAGTAAGTACCAAGCGGCCACGGCGAAGGCAAAGGATCCGAACTGAAGCATCGTGCTGGTGACGAAACCTGGGATATACTTGGGTGCGCTGGTCGAGGGCCAAATGTAGGAGCCATAAACCGAAGACAAGTTGGCAAGAGCGCTAAACTGAGTTCAGCGAAAGTCTTGCACTGATCGGGCCTACTCACTTGACGATACCAACACTGACAGCCCTCTTTTCGGCAGGGCGACTAATGGTGTTGGATAGGTAAGTCAAAGTCATCGGACTGCAAGCCCAGATCCCGGAGGCACCTAGGGACGATCAGATCGACAGCCTTGAATATGGAGGGTTCGACTTACCAAAAGCGAGGAAGGCATATCGAACGTGCGGGTTGCCCTGGACACCAGCGGTAATGGCCAGTGAGACTACAGAGAGAGCGGCGACGGCCATGATATGTTTCGGTCGCTCTTGGGTGATGTCGGAAGAGAAGCACGTCACGAGGACGATAACCAAGGCCACCATGTAAATGGGAACAGTCATCTATGCGCTTGTCAGTCCGACTGCACACACTCAGTCACCATATGCTCACATATTGAGCGTGCTTTCCGCTGTAACCCAGAGCAGACATCAATGTTGGGATAAAATAAGTGATTGTTCCCGCAGCGGTATTGCAACTCTGGCCGAAACAGAATAACCAGGTTCTCCAGTCCTTGACCGCCATGACAATCGACTTCCAATGACCGATAGCCGTGTCTTCCTCGGAATCGATATTGTTGTCGGCGATCAATCGACCAACAGCGTAGTCCCTTTCCTCTTTACTGAGCCACTTGGTGTTGCCTGGGAAATCCGGAAGAATGAAGACGGCAATTACAGAGAAGCATACAGTCATCAGACCCTCGACTACAGCCCGTCAGTACTGAAACATGAAGAGCTTCGGACTCACTGAGGAAGAGCCATTTCCATGCTGGGAGACCACTAGCACCGTTGAGACCAGAAAGAATGGCTCCTGCGAGCAGTCCACCGAATGCGCCAGCGAGTAATGATGCAGAATAGAAGACTGCAAACCGCCTGGCGAGCTCCATCTTTTTGTACCAGAAAGACATATAGAGCAGGATGCCAGGCTACAGTGGTCAGCCTATCGTATGCAACCCAATTCATGATCACTCACGAAGAAGCCGGCTTCCACCACACCAAGGACGAATCGAAGACCAATAAGACCCGCCTTGGTGTTGACACCGACGTATCCAATGACCAGACAACCCCAGACGAACTGCGCCAAGTCAAAGAGATCCCCCACAAGGCATTGAAAAATCTCACCATGATACCAGGTAAATAAAACCGAGGCCTGGTTCTGCTGAGGATCATATTGGAGGGCACTTGTAGACATAGATAACCTGTACCAAGTCAATCTCTGCGATCTGTAACCTGCAGGGTGTCGGACTGACCGACGAAGAAAATCGAGACTGCCAAGGAATAATCTGATGAAGAAAGGTTGAGATCTTTCTGCATACCGGCCGTCTTCGCATTACCAACACTGAAAGGTCAGCCAAACATGTCGAACTTGACAAAATGGACTCGCTTATTCCGGTCGAGATCTTCCCACATTCATCAGCAAAGACGAAAGATGCGGCGGGTGGAAGCATTTCTCACAATTAAGGAGGTACTACAAGCTCAAGTTAGCATCCGTTCCTCAAAACGGGGACAAGTGGAAATGGAAAACTTACCATGATCATAGCTATAGGGATCAACCTCAGATCGATCTTCCTCAGAATTCTGACTACATTAGCCAGGCTATCATGAGGTAAACCACTCACCGCTTCTCAAGCTCCGCATTAGGAGCGAAGACATACACTTCATCCCCAGCGTCTGCATCCAAGGGCTTGTCATCGTGGACGGGGTTGCTGTATTTTCTCTCGAGGGGATCGACGGCATCGAGCGCTTGAGTGTCGGCCATGATAGGCATGAATTATTAACGAATAAACAGAAGATCTGTGTCGTGGGGCCTTTCGGGGCTCTTATGGGTCCCCCTTATAACGGATTCGCCTCCAGGGGTACGAATCCAGGGGAAACGTGTAGATAGTGGAAATATGGACATGTGGACATACGCTTCAAGATCGGTAACCGGTAATATTTTGGTGTAAAGGGTCCGTGATCCGCTGTTTCTTGTCCGGTATTTCGGGGCCGCTCTCATCCTGATGTGGACATTCACAGACTTTCGTGATCGTGCAGAGTACGTGAGCGAGTGGAGAGTTAGTCGCACCCTCGCCGGACTGCTAGGTTTACCTTTTTGCTCTTTGTTCTGCCCTACCCATCTTCTCCACTGTTGCCACTTCGCAAACGTCCTAGCACAAGCAACACTATCCACAACATGTCAAACATTCCCACTCACTTCACCTTGAACAACGGGACCAAGATCCCTGCAGTCGGTCTTGGTACGTCCCACATCATCACGGTACAGGACAAGGTTCATTTCTCTGTCTTGTCTAGGTACCTGGCAAGCAAAACCTGGCGAGGTCCAACATGCTGTCTCACATGCTCTTCAGACCGGCTACAGGCACCTTGACTGTGCCCTTATCTACCAGAATGAAGCGGAAGTTGGACAAGGTATCAAGGATAGCGGAGTAAAGAGGGAGGATATTTTCATCACCTCCAAGGTGTGGAATACCCACCAGCCAGACGTCGCCAAGGGATTGGAGCAGACCTTGAAAGATCTTGGAACTGATTACCTGGATCTCTATGTATGTGAAACGCACCTCGCGACGCGTGTAGCACTGACGACGAAGTAGCTCATCCATTGGCCTGTTCGGCTTGTTCCCGTGAGTTTGCTCATCCAAGTACCAGTGCTAAGCTGTAGAACGAATCCTCGCCGCTTCTACCCGTCAACCCAGATGGAAGCCGATCGGTTGATCGGGATTGGGACCAGCGCAAGACCTGGGCCCAGATGGAGGAGGTCTACAAGTCTGGTAAAGTAAAGGCCATCGGTGTCTCTAATTGGTCGATTCCATACCTCGAGCACTTGAAGGAGACCTGGACAGTGGTCCCGGCCATTAATCAAGTTGAACTCCACCCTTACAATCCTCAACACAAGCTGAAAGAGTGGTGCGATAAGGAAGGCATCCTACTCGAGTCTTACTGTCCTCTAGGATCGACTAGTAAGTGATTGACCCCAACGGGACACTTTGGCTGATAGCGTAGACTCCCCTTTGTTGAGCGATTCTGAGCTTGCGGAGATCGCAAAGAAACACAATGTGTCGGTAGCCACTGTCCTCATCTCCTACCAGGTTAACCGCGGTGTTATTGTCCTGCCCAAATCCGTGACGAAACAGCGCATCACCGACAACCTCAAGGTCATCGCTTTGGACAAGGAGGACATGGAAATATTGAATGGGATGGCCGCGAACGGAAAGCAGCAGAGGGTCAACACTCCTAAATGGGGATGGGATCTTGGATTTGAGGACTGGTTCGGACCGGTCAAGGCTTAGGCTTAAAAACTTGTACTAAGCACATCATCTTTGTCATGAAGCATACTGTAAACTTTTGCCTAAAACTATCTTGCGTGTGGTGGCAAGCGTATCATGACTACGGTTCAGTCAGACGAAAACATGGTTGTCCTGCTGAAATTACTAATTGTAAGGAAGCTTTCACTCGGGACGTATGCTGCATGATTATACGAATCGACTCAGCCTTGCTGTTCTTGTATCAAAGTGATAATGATCTGCCGATACTGCTCTGCCAGCCCCCAGGACAAGGTTTCCAGCTGCTTGGCAAAGTGCTGAAGGATGCTAGCTGGGGGGAGAAGCGAGACATCGCCTAGCCCTTGGACAATGGCACCTCCTCCGTTCAGTATCCAGTTCTCGATCTGTGGCGTTTCCGACCAAGCTATGGTCGTCATGGGCGATCCAACTGCTATTGGTTCAAACGAGAATCGTATAATTGCCCAAAGACATAGCGCGCTGTCGAAAGTCCATATGACTTCGGTCGGAGTACTGATCAGTCAGCTACGAGTTCGTTCCGACATGCTGCCAACTTACTCAAACGTATAGCGTTTCAAAAGGCATGCAAGCATGGCTGCGTGAGCAAAGACGACCCGAGCGCTATACCGATCTTGATTGATCCACTGCTCCAGAGTCTGCCTCGCGCCGATCCGACTCTCCATCGTCCCTGACTTCCCCGCAGCGGCTTTAACTAGCTCGATGAACCCCGGATGGGTGAATTGGAGGTGTGAGTGATGCGCCAGTGCGGAGCACGACATGAGCAAGGGTGTAGGTGATACGGCGAGATTGAGAGTATGAGATGCGATTCTACCAAGAAGAATTTGGGGATGACTGCACATTTCAGTTGAAGACGCATTGTGCGATTCCTTAAGAGACTTACTGCTTTATGTCGGTTGGAAAAGAGAGCTTGAATCGACGGACACCGGGTTGATGACGTTGGATTGACTGTAAGGCCGAAGCATCCATACATAGTCTAAAATATCAACATTAGTGAGTGGACAAGTCTCCTCAAGCGATTGGATAAGTCAACTTACCGATAAAGAGTATATGAGATGATACTGTAACCAAGATCATCCAGAGGAACCGGCGCGATTCCATTCGTCAAAAACCCATCCAGAACTTCCGCAAAAGTTGGTCTCTCGCCCTCATTCCGGTTCGACTGCAACGATGCCAACGTCGGGAATGGTGTGATGACCTCGGCAATGGAAAGCTGAGCAGGGAGGTTGACTAGGCAGGCTAGTTGGCACTCAAGCAGCTGTGTTACAACGATGTGACGTCAGCTGCGATCGGCAACACCACAATTGTATTCACGTAGATGCCCCACCCTAATCTTGCTCTTCTACGATCCTCCTTCTCTGCTTTCGCAATATCCTCGCGACTCGGATCGGCGTTCTTCAGATACAGTGTTTGCGTAGCTGACATCCCGGGCCGGAGAAGATGCATCCTCTTGCAAGCGATGACCAGAGCCCCTCGAGACCATTCCGCTTGTTGGAAGGACTTGTGGGACCCACAGAAGAACCCAAAATAGGTCTGCAGGAGGAACGCTTGGATGATGTTTGTCTCAAACATGAACCGTCGGTCGCTTTCTCTCTTCGAACATTGTTTAGCTGTTTGATTTCATACAATGGAGGCAGGAACTCACTATGAAAAGCACAGCCCTCCTCACCAGCTCGCTTAGAGCAACTCCTAGTCTTTGCAGACCATCTTGACTGTACATGGCTCCGATAGCCGACATAGACATTAATATAAGAGGCGCCGCTTCCCCCATCTTGAATGACGCTCTTTCTATGATCGGTAGCCAGTCGTGGAAGTGTCGCTGGTACAGGTTGATACAGACAGTGAGAGTCTGGGTAGAAGGGAAATTTGTTGTGTCGATGGTCGGCCAGATGGGCTGGTGGGAGCGCGAGACGGTGGTGATCATAGTTTGTCTTGGTAACTCTTGCAGAGAGTCTACGGGGGCAAGCGAGCTTGATGAATGGATGGAGTGGACATAAGAATGGGGGAGAGAGACATCGACATCTGATGAACGAGGCTTGTCGATATGAGGCTACAAGTCAGCTCAATTGAACCACGGTATAACTGACCCATGGACTGTCGTAAGGTTGTCCATCGAGTATCTCGGAAGGTGTACCATGCAAACGTTCTTCCGGTGAACGGTCGAGCCCTTGAGATGATGGATCTTGAGTCGGAGGGATCAGTGAGTCCAGGAAATCCCACGTTGGAGTATTGGGAGCATGGGTGTTGAGAACCTCAAATACGTTTCCATCCGGTTCTGTTTCGGGAAGACTCCAATCTGCATATTGCAAAACGGGTGGATCGAGTCCGAGCATAGTGAACCATTCGCTATTGTCAGTGGTGGTAGTGGTGGTGGCCGCAGCGAGCAGGAAGAGGTCGGCAGAACTAGCAGGGTTGTGAATCCCGATATCGGAAGCCTGTGGGGTCGCAGGTGGACGATATGATGCCATGGCAGTTTCAGGAGACTCCATCATCAGTTGAGGTTGCCGATCTGTTGGGTCGACGACAGATGAGAGTTTTCGTGCTGATCCCGAGCTTCTATTTCTATGATCGGGACTGGCAGAGGGCCGAGGCTGTGGGAGGTATTTGCAAGTCGAACCCGAAGCTTGGCATCGTGAGCACGGGTCGGGCGCAATTCCGCTGCATACGACTCGCTCGATTCTACAGTTCTGGCTGCAAAAGTCATTGAATGTCGATCTACAGGAGACGCTACGCACCATGGCATCTTTCGAGGTCGACCCATTACTGGAGGTGATGTGCCATGGTGTCGAACCATATGTCGGGATAAAACATCGCTGGTGCGCCGTTAGCTCACGCCGATACCGAACATATCTACCTACCTTCTCGCGTAGGATTTCCCGCACAAAGTACAATCGTACCTTCCTTGTCCAGTATCTAAGGGTTTGTTCATGATATGTCTTGTTCGAGGTACGCACACGACTTACGGCTTCTCTCATGTTTCTCGAGCTGTTCTTGAGATTTAAACACCTTGCTGCAATCCTGCCAAGTGCAAGGAAGACTCATAGCAAAGACGGGCTTGCAGACAAGCAAGGGATATAGAGGATATAGAGACTGGATGAACCCTGCAAACTGCAGACGAACACAGCGGAAACACATATCTATGCCGGCCCGGTGTCCGGAAATAGCCGCTACATGTATGATGATGTACTCGTACGAGTATGGACTAACAAGCCATGCTATGGATTCTAGCATCTAATACTTGGCATGGATCCCTCCTCAATCGATCAACTCCTCGACAATGACTCTCTCCTTGTCCCAGATACCCTCCGTCCAGAATACGTCTGATTTGAGTCGCGCCCAGACATCATCGACGGTTGGAAAGATGTACACCATGAAAGATCCTGCATAGTTGACGGCGCCTTCGGGCAGTTTGGCCTCTCGCGCCTTGCTTCCGGCTTTGGGAAGAAATGCACCACCGTAGACTAGGACGGAAAGTCAGCAGGTTACAATGGATTTGGGCACATGAACACTCACCATTGACACCTCCCGCTAGATCTGGCTTGGCACGCTCAACGTGTCGAGGGCGGACCTTCATACGAGCTTCGAGGACATTGGGATAATCGGGCGCGTATACCATGAATCGGGGCATGGTGAGTGATTTTGCTGATATGAGATGCGTGAAGTCTCTTGGGTCTGATTGGGGGGAGTTGTGAGGTTTGGTAGAGTATAGAACTTTCTTTTGGTCTCGTACATATGCAGGGTTCGGTATTAGGTGGACATTTTAGTGACAACATTCCTCGCTTCAAAAAGTCCGCTTCCTATGTCCACCTGATGGCCGGCCTTATGTTAATCATGGAGTGGTAGGGAGCGATGTTTCATGACAGCCGACATATCATGTGTCGTGTTAACTGACCACCCCTTAACTCATTAATCCACAAGAAAACATGATTGAGGGCTTCGTGTAAAGTTCATTGACGATCAGGGTTTCGGATCGGATGCTATTATCTGCCTCCTGCCTCCTGGATGTCAACTGATGGCTATATAATTTACATTGGGAACCGCTTCATCGAGATGTATGCAGGAATTCCACTAGCACTGGAGTTGTGCTTTGACCAACGTATCTCCAGTATAGTGTTTGGAGATTTATCAGAAAGAGATATTCTCACCGAAGCAAAGTATAAACCGTCTCGGCCGCTGTTCGGGCTGGTATTGCCATGGCGACCCCTTTTCTATATCGTCTTCGCATGGTCTGAATCAGGTATGGCTGTCAGCCGGTGAGGTGACAACGTCGCCTGTGACACAGAAACTGAGTACAGTTTTGAATTTATCGAAGACTGTGCCGCTCTGTGCGTATCGTCGGAGGTCACCGAGCTAGCAAAGATAGACACGGAGGTCCGAACTTATCATCGGCCGTCTCTCGGAGTTTTGGTCACGATTTGTCGACATTTTGCCTGCTTAAGATGCTCAAGACAGTATCCACGCGCTTACTCTCGTCTTCGTGGAAGGCCGCAACGATGGCAGTCAATGGATATGCGACTAGCTCGGCTAAACCGCAAGTGCTTTTCCTCGATAGCATCAAGCTAGCCAAGGATGAGCTTGAATCGTTTCAGCAAATCGGGAATGTCGTTGTAGGTGCAATCGCAGACGTGGACACTGCCGTCTGTTCTCTGATCGTAATAGCCCATGACAAGCACCTCACGATCGGAATTCATCTCGGACCTAGGAGAGAAATACGCAGGGGCTACTGGTATCTACCGACATTTCAAAGCATCAGAATCTATACAGGTAACGGGTCGATTTGACGCCGAACTCGTCAGCAAACTTCCCTCCAGCGTCAAGTTCATCTGTCATAATGGCGCAGGCTAGTGAGTGAAGACGGCTTTGAAACGAGAAATAGCTGACGAGCGCAGTGATCAGAGTCAGTAGCCATCGAATCCATTTCAAGTTTAACTCCTGATCTGTCTAGTTGATATCGATGCCTGCACCTCTCGGGGTATTCAAGTGTCCAACGTCCCGTCAGCTGTCGATGATGCGACTGCCGACACTGCCATGTTTCTCCTGATTGGTTCGCTCCGGCAATTCAACTCTGCCTTGGCAGCCTCACGTGATGGGACGTTCAATTCCCTTCTTCCCCTGGCCAATGACCCAAAGGGCAAGTTGCTCGGAATCATAGGTCTGGGTGGGATCGGTACTGCCCTAGCCAAGCGAGCTCGTCCATTCGGTATGACAATTCAGTATCACAACCGAAGGAGATTACCTGTTGAGAAAGAAGCTGAGCTCGGAGTCAAGTATGTGCCGACGCTGGACGAACTTCTCGAGACGTCCGATGTCGTGTCACTCAATCTTCCCCTCAACGCCAACACCAAACACCTCATCTCCGATTCTGCATTCAAGAAGATGAAGTCATCTGCGGTGCTGATCAACACTGCTCGAGGGCCTGTTGTCGATGAGGCTGCCTTGGTGAGGGCATTGCAGGCGGGCGAGATTGCGGGATGCGGTTTGGACGTGTATGAGAACGAGCCACATATAACGCCAGAGCTTCTCGCTCATCCCCAGGCCTTATGTTTGCCTCATGTTGGAACTGTGACGGTGGAGACTCAGACGGAAATGGAGGCTATATGCCTGAGAAATCTGGCGCATGGCTTGAAGGAGGGCAAACTAGCTTTCACAGTCCCAGAACAAAGTCATCTGTTGAAGTGAAACCTGTATGTTCAGGCATGTATAGATAGATAGATAATCTACTTGTGCGACAGGGCTCTGCCAAGAGGATAGGTGTTCCTCTGAGCAATTGATCAGACAATCCGCAACAAATAGAATCTCAATAGTCGCAGAGCCCTGATCGCGATGTAAGGCGTAATCAGGCAAGAGCCGTACAAGAGAGTCCGGTTATGTAATTGTAGAATGGTGGACTGACAGGATTTCCGAATGCAACCAACAACTATCAAACCTCACTTCCCACCAGCCTTGCCTTTCATCGCGCAGGTTGAGGGAGAAGACGGTTCCAGTTGACTACATCTCAAAGAAACTGCAAGCAGCCGTGCTGCGAGCCGGCGTGCGATGCCGGACTCACTTCCAACTCCTCAACTCGACCACATCGTCATTCATGTCCCGTACGCATACCTATCCTCCCCACCGTCTTGGCTCACGGAGCTGTTCACCATTACGCCTGGCGGTACCCATGCCGATGGCTTGACTGCCAACGCCCTCGTTCCGTTCTCTGACGGGACGTATCTCGAGCTCATTGCGTTCACACCTGAAATTACAGCGGAGCAAAAGCGGAATCATATGCAAGTCTACTCTTCCCTTCTTCGGACAGACAACCTACAACACTAGCATCTGACTCTTTTCTAGGTGGGGTGGGAAGCCATATGGTATCATTGATTGGGCTCTCACGCTTCCCAAGAAAGATGACCAGGGTAATGCCTCGCAGTATCAGATACTCCGGAAACGATGGCTTGATCTGCCTGTACCCCCGAAATGGAAGTCTTCTGAATTGAGACAAGGCGGTCGCACCAAGCCGGATGGGACAAAGCTCGAATGGCTTATTGCTTTCCCACCAGAGAGGGGCGTTACACCGTTTTGGTGTTTGGACGTCACAGCCCGGTCTCATCGAGTATCCAGTGCTATCGATCAAATCACCCATCCGAGTGGTGTGCAAGGCATTGCTGAGGTGTCATTGAACTTACCCCAAGGAGGGATAACGAGCGAAATCAAACCGATATTGGATGCAGCTGTCCCACAATCAGAGGACCGAGTGGACGACTATACATGGAGTATCGGAACGCCTGCTCCAACGGAGAATGGACCTGGCAAGGTATATGCTCATTCTGCACGGATACGTATCACTCAGGAGAGTATCGCGAAAGATGAGACGAGGTTAGGGGTAACGGAGTTGATATTTTGGACTCGAGACAAAGGCAACAGTTCGGTTGAAGCAACCATCGATGGAGATAAGGTGTCTTTTGGCTTCGTTACTGGTTGATGCATGTCGATGGGCTCTTGTCCGAACTACACGTTCTACATCGAACCGTCCCCGTTCATGTTCTACATCCGGCCCCTTCTCCCCTCTGACTGCCCAAATATCAAAGAGGATGCGAGCATCGAAGGTTTGGTATTGAAGGCGGTGCCTACCCGTCGATTCAAAGATCTCCTCTATCTTCCCGGATCTTTATCTTTCCGGATCCCGTACTAACGCCTCGTATTCTTTTCGTGCCAGACTGCGGCCCGTCGCTGCGCTTCCTGACTTTACTCACCAATAAATTACGGTCCAGACCTCTAAGGATCGGATCTCGTGGATTACATGTGTCCCGTCGTCATAGCCACGAGGTAACAAAGCCAAAAGAAAAGCCACGAGACCGACGACGAACTTGTTGCGGGGGGTATGACGACACACCAAGATTACGAGGTGGGGTCGCCGCCCCGTCCCCATCACAGCTTTTTATATTGTTCGGATCCCCCTTTGCTTGATCCCTTGCTCTTGTTCCTCCCCCTCTCCTCCCTTGTTCATTGCCTCAGTCAATCACCACCACCACCACTTCCCTCAAACGCAAGATGCGAGTATCATCCACCATCGTCCTCGCTGCCCTCGGCTCTGCCAGTGCCGTAGTGGGTCAGTTGTCGATCCCTTCATCGTTCATGGGTCTGACGTGAGTGCTGTGCGAAGCGAGGATAGCTGCGGGAACTGACGGGACCTCTACAGCTTCTCCGCGGCATGCCAGCAAGCTATCCTTGGGGTCCTCACCACTGGCCCATTCGCAGAATGTACCCACTTTGCAGATGTACTTCCAGGTGAGTCCTGTAGGACCAGATCTTGCCTCATCAATAGCTGACCTGGTATGCCATCAGCGCTCGTGTCCAATATTTCGGTCGTCCCAGTCCTAGACAAATTCATGAGTGACGTGTGCTACTCTGCCGCATGCTCCAACGCCACCCTTCAGCAGGCGTCGACGACCATCTTGAGCGGATGTGCCTCTGATCTCTCAGGCGAGGGTCTCCCCAACTCCACAGTGACGACTGCATTCAGTACTTATCCGCTGGTCCGAGAGATTCTTTGCCTTAAAACGTGGGTAGTCACTCTTCGTCATTGAGAGGTGGAAGCTTATCATGTTCTTAGGTCTGATCCGTACACCAATGCATCGTACGGCGGGGTTCTCGGGAATCCTCCTATCCCTATTTCGAGCGCGTACAACACGACTGGAGGCGTCTTCTGTGTCACCTCGTTGTTGACTCAGCTGTCTGCGTACTTCGGAACCAACCTCACCATCCCATTCGTCGAAACTATCGTCAAAGGAGGCAACTCGACCGCGCTCAAGCTTGCCGAAGGGATTCAGTCCAACATCATCTGCAACGGCTGCATCTTTGGAGCACTCGACGTTGTAGAGGAAGCCTACCCCGGTGTCGGCAGTGTACCCATCTCCAAGATTTATGGGCTTCTCAACAGAACTTCGCCAGTGAACACCACCATCAACGGTTTCGTCAATGGGACATGTGCATATGTACCGTTGAACGCAACTAGCAGTAAGTTGCATCTGTTCACAGGTAGATCACCCTAACTGACAATACTTACTAGATGGTACCCTGCCGACCAACATCTCAGTCTCCATCATCGATTCGACCTTCCCTTACAACCTCACCAACGGCACTACCACGTTCTTGCCGAATGCGACCTCTGTGTAAGGGTCAGCGGGTCAGGTCAGGGATGGCGAATGGGGTCAGAGGGGAAACAACAGGACTTTGGATTGTACACGCTATCCATGCGAAAATCTATATTAAAATCAAGTGACATTTATATTGAGCTTTGTGACATTTATATTAAAGCATGCTACGACAGTGAAGGATGATCAGTGTAGTCGCAAGCTCAGGGGTGAAATTGGCGCCGAAATTCGACATTTTTCATCTGTATGATGACCTGCTCCTCGTAGGAGTTATGTTGATAGCCTCACAGGGAATATCCCTCTTACTGAAATGGTGCCCAAAGAGAAGTCGCCGAACGTACAATGAAATCTAAGCTTCTAATGGCAGTTCTCGCAGACTGCCAAACTGCCACTCTTTCCCTCTTATTCGGTTCCAATCCTAAGCAGTTCCTCACTTCGTCGTTACGTGCGACCAGTTCGTCCCTGACGGGAACGGCAGCAATGCCATGATGGAGAGCAGACTCTACCGTGACAAGGTTATGACCACTCTGTGCTTGCAAACACATAGTTTGAACGATCAAGTCAAGGTATCTGCCACTCATCCAAAACGCACGAGGCGGTCTATAAGCGTCAGCGGGCTAGGGCTAGGCATGATTGCGTATCGCCATGGAAGAATGATCTAAAGAATCAAAGTTACTCAAGTAGATCCATGTTTGCTATGGGTAAGCAACATGTTGAGGCTGCCAGAAGGGGTCCGATGGAAGGCAGAAGCCCCAATGAAGGCCCAGGCAGTCAGTCCTCAATTTCAATACGAGAGGACGTAAACGAACGTCACCTAGGCGTTGAAGGGGACCAAAAGCTGTGATTCTTTTAGTTGTGTTCTTCCCTGTCATACGTTGGTCACCTTGTCAATTGTAAGCAAATGAATGTGGTGTTGAGGTAGGATTCCGCGTGTGTTGAATGTGTAGGAGATTGAGGGGTAGGGAAAGGACGACTTCAGGGGTTGACTTACTCATGCAGCATAATCGACACCTACATCTAGCCAAGCTTTAGTTATGCAGTGCTGAATCAACTCATGGGACCACAAGTTTATATTTGTCGCTTCATAATGTCAAGCTGGCGGTGACCGCGAGATTTGAACGATTCATCGACGACAAAACTCTGGTCCGGAGCTTTGAAGAATTCTTTCGTTCGAGGGTGAAGCATTGTTCCCCACATTACTTACAGGGTGATTTATCTCCTCCGACCACGATCCCATCGCTGCGAGACCCCAATCAGATGAGTGGTATATGAGAGGTAGCATCTTTTTAGGTGTGGCGGAAAGACGAACCAGTCAAGGGATGTTGCACACAGAATAGCTCCAACAGCACAAGCGATCTCAGTATGCATTACATCTTGCTTTTCACGCAGTGACTAGAAATCAACTCCATCCGACCGACTTACTTGATAGCCAGCCTCCACTTGATCAAGTAGAGTCTGGCAAAAAAAACATGCTGGTTCTCTAGGTCATGGGCTCGCCGTGGGACAGCGGACCTCCACCGGATACACCCGAACTGGGCGTGCCTCCACAATCGATAAGTCTATTTAATAAGCCTCCACAATAGATATAATCTGGTACAGAGAACGTAAAAACTGTTGACCGCCCAAGTATAAATTGCCTTGAATACTCACTGTCTGATCAGTTCCAAATCCCACTCCAGCAGACATGGCAGTCAGGATCAGCCTTCTGTTGAAGAAGCTCGACACGCTCACATATGAAGAATTCCACGCTTAGTGAGTTAGTAGTAATTGCTCTCATTACACTTGGTGACCTCTTTTGCTAACAGCGAGTAATCTAGCTGGGAGGGAACTCATGCAAATATCTTCCTAGACTGTCCGGTTATCAAAGACAAGGTTGTCAAGTTCACTCAAGTCAGTTTACACTCCCTCAGGCGATATACCGTATTCGCATTTACCTGAAGATTTACAGTATATTGATTCTTGGCATAGTTCCATTTTGATAGGACACTATCGGCCACATTAGCCGCACAGGGTACTCCTATACTCGACTTTGATGGCCAAGTCGACATTTATACTGCGACCTTTGAGGATCTCCAAGTGGCAAGTCTTTACTTTTCTCCATTCTTACGTACTTTTCTCCATTCTTACAGCAATCTACACCCCCACGCTTATATTGCCCAGCTATTGGCAGACCCAGAATATCAGAGTCTCGTCGTCTCAGACGCTGCTCTCTTCTCGAAATTCAGCGAGTCAAAGATCATGATTGGCTATGACAAGGACTTTATCCTTGACGGCAAGCGGGTGTAAAGTGTCTGTGATTAGACATATACGTTTCAAAAGGCAGTGGTTAAAGAGTAATGGCTGAAGAAGGAAGCTATGTCGAGGACAATGTCAATCTTATGAACGATGTCTGGAAAAAGAAATACAGGATGGTCATATCATCTTTGCGCATGCTGTGGTAAACAGCAAACCTATCATATAATTCACCGTACACATACAGATCGCGGCGTTCAGGAGAGTCTCGTACCCTCCGATCAAGTCGCTAAGGATAGCCGAAACCCACACTGCGTCTGGCCTCGCCTTTTCTCGCGTCGATAGCAACAAGGCGTGCCTTTTCAATTTGTGTCACCCAGTCCTTGGCTTCGCGCGCACTCGTTGTCCTGCGATTGTTAGGTCAATACTTGAGGACAGTCCGTCATGACTTACTTAAGCCCGACTGTATCTCCACCACGACGGTGTTCCACCTTGAGCTGGAAAACGCTATCGTCTCTCCCCTCTCGCACAGTAACCTCAAACAGAGGTATAGGCTACTATGTTAGCTCCTAGAACTTGGGTAGAAGTCATGCAAAACTCACCATGCGGTACAAATTACGGCTCTCAATCAAGACAAGCACATCATTGCAGAGAACCAAGGTGAGCTTCCGCCCGCTCTTGGCTTTGGATACTTGACCCTCTTTGAGCAGTCTTCGTTGTCCCTGGTATTGCGTGGGCGCTGTGAGATCCAACCGGCCCTCGCCACCAATCCACAAATCCTCGCTGAGTACGCGTAGTCGTTCCTCCCCCTCGGCGGCGCGTACAGACTCGTTTATCTGCGCGACGATCCCCTCCACCATGTGCAGGGACTCTTGAAGCGTGTGCAAATCCTGGTCGGGTTCGGTGTAGTGGACGATTTGCTTGATGAGCAGCGGGTACCGTGTGATGCGTTGCACTGTCCAAAGTCAGTAAGATTCGACCGGAAAGTTGCTGCTCACTCGGGATGAGGAGGAAACTGGATAGGTCGAGTCCTCGAACCGCTGGGTTAGTCTCTCGCACATTCTGTGACATGAGCGTAGGTCGCAGGGAAGGACGAGGAACTCACTTGAAGATGCTCTGCAAGAGCTGTATTTTCGGTGCGCAGACTTTGCAGGAGATGGTTCGCTTGCTGCTGGTTGACGCAGTATGTCTGGGATTGTCAACTCCGAGTCCGACATGAAACCTACCATGTATACATCCATACGTCCCATGTTGTCCGCCAGCACATCTCCGATCACGTCCACATACAGACGGCAAGCCTTTTGCCGCTGCTCGAGTGAAGAATAGAAGGATGTATTGACAAGGAGAATATCTTCCACATTTGCGAAGATAACCGCCAGGGCTTTGTCGTCAAGAACAGAGAGAAGAGGGGCGTAAAAGGCCTGAATAAGATCACCATATCAGCCAAGCCCAATTCCAGTAACAACAATGGAGTGGACTGTCAGAGCGAGAAGGAATTCTGCGGTGCTACTTACCTCGACGATCAATTGCAGATCACGGTTGTAAGCGGCCTCTGTAGCGATAAACTCGAAGATGGCCTGACTCATCAGCGTCATGCTCTCGAGACGTCGTGAATGAGCATCGCCAACCTCTTGCCTCTTCCGCTCTCTTCCGCTCATACTGTCCAGAACGCCTGGATCAACCAGGCTGCTCCAAGTCTTCCCGAAATCACCCTCGCCCGTCCCGGTCGTCCCGTCTTCAGTCGCTACTCGCGTAATTGGGCCAGAGATTGATTTGCGATTTTCATCCTTAGTACCGTGTCCATGCCCATGGCTTGCTGTCGGACCCATCATTCGACTCAGGAATCCCGAGAATAACCCGCCTGACTCGCGGCCAGCAAGCGAAGCAGATAGACTTAAGCTTGACGCGCTTGGTGAAGTTGGAGCAGGCGTCTCAGGGAGTTGTGGAGATGTAACTTGACTGGCAGGACGAGTAGAGTCTGGCCTGGTGCTTGGTGAGGGCCGATTTCTGGCTTGAGCCAGGTACTGCTCATACCGTGCGTACGCATCGCCTGTGGCCAATGCGACATCACTCACACTACCGGGCTCTTCCTCAAGGTCAGGCGTCGCTGGCGTTGCGGTCTCACTCTCGCTGGTTAATCTTGACGGGACTGCAGGCGCCTGTCTGCGCCTTTTCGGTGCAGCAGGGGCTGGTCTGCGACGACTGGGTTTCCTCTCTGTCCTCGCGGGCACACCAGGCGGTTCACGCCGCAGCTGGAGACCTGCTGCAGAGAGGATCTCCTTTCTTTCGTCTTCGCGTCGCTGACGTTCAGCATTCCGCTCAACATCTGGCTCAGAGTCTGAATCGTCATCCGATGACCACCATGATAGAACAGAGTCATCTGAAGATGATTCTTCAGCTGATGCGTCGGCACTTTGAAGAGATGAGGAGCGAGGGCGACCAGCCGGCGGTGCTGGGGAGAGATAAGTAGCTGAGGGATTAGGAGAATGTGGTTGAGGGGACGGCAGAAGGTTCTGCAGCGCCTCTGATGGTACAGGCGTCACAACGCTGGAATCAGTGGGTTGCGGGAGTGTTGCGGCTGGTGAAGCGCTCAAGCCTGTCATTTTCAATTTTAAATTTGCATTCGATTTGACGATGAGACAAAGAGAACATAAAACCCAGCTTCAGCCTGTGTTCCATCACGTAAACTCGGGATCACCAGCAAGGGGAGTGGTGGGCAACTCACCGACGATTTCCAGATAACTCGCCGGTACGAGGAAAATAGCACCCGCCTTTTCAGTCTTCCACCAGTCAGGATCGGACGAGTCGACAATGTCGAGCAAGTCGCCCTCAGCGAAGGGCAGCTCGGTATCAGACCCGCCGGCGTACGAATATGTCGCCTTTGCTTTGACAGCTGCACACGTTAGCTGACCCCCCACGCTGTCAAACTCGACATACTTTTAATCTCCTCAACATATGCTTTTGGGACCCAGCCCTTCTCACCACCATTGACCAACATACCGTACCACCAATCGCTGGACGGATCTTTCGCTTTGTGGCAGACCATAACAACATCCTCCTTGAATGTCAGGTCGACGTCACGTTGTCCTTCGTACGCGAAAAGGGTTCGAGCACGGATATCTAAACAAGTAAGCATCCCTCTTCTTTGCTACACGCGCCGACACTCACTCGAAGTCGTGTCAAAGTCTTCCATGCTACCCGAACTCGTGTCCTGAACAGCAATATCCGGCACGCCGCCTGCTGTCTTCGTCTCGTCCTCCTCGGCCGTAGGTTCCAGCTGAGAATACTCCCCAAAGGTGGCCGCAGGATGAGACTGATCCGCAGCGAGACCAGCATACCAGTCAACACTCTGCCGTTTATTGTCTGATGGAGTGAAGTCGCTCTCAAATGATGGCTGCGTCGTCTCTCGTACTGGCGACGGTAGAGAAGGCGCAGTGCTGATGTGGGCTGGAGGAGCAGCATCGCCAACGACGTGACCTGAGACAGGCGGACCAGACTTATCAATTGTCTCGGTCTTCTTCAACCGAGCACCGCTCTGGATAGCCCCAAGCAGAGCATTCATCCCACCGCCAGGCGCAGGGACGCCTCCTCCAAGTTTCGCAAGAGCAGCTGGTGGTGCTTTAGGTGCAGGCGGTGCGACAGGCGGAGTGGAAGAAGGACGCGAGCCACCGCCTAGATTGCCGAATAACGCGCCAGCAAGCGCGGAGCGCTTCATACGTGAATTGGCGTAATCGTCATCGGACGAGTCATCAGAATCATGCTGCTCGATTTCTTGAGCGCCGACCTCCTCCCAGCTATCACTGGATTGCGAGGTCTGTGCAGCTCGCGGAGCTTGAAAAGCGGGCGCAGGAGGGGCTGGTGGGGGCGGCGGTGGGGGAGGTGCATCTGCGCTAGGGGCGGGTGCCGCTGAACCCGAGGGGGCCGCTTCGGAAGAGTTCGAGGTAGACGCTGGAGGACGGAAGAAAGGATTGAAGCCGCCAGATGCTGCTGCCGTGGAAGCCGTGGAGCTGGATTGACGGGGCTTGAGAAAAGGGTTGTGTCCTCCACCTCCTGCAGAAGGGGATGCCGCTTCTGGAGCTGGTGGAGCTGGTGGAGCTGAAGGGGGTGTCGGAGCAGCCTCTGAGGCTGGAGACTTAACAGCCGACTTGGCAGCTCTGCGCGCCTCTTCCTGCTTCCGTTCTTCTTCCTCCTGAGCCTCCAACTCCGCAAGCCGTCGCCGTCTTTCCTCTTTTGCCTTGGCTATCGCTTCCTCTCGTCGTCTTAACTCGGCTTCTTCAGGATCTTCCTCTGGGGCAGGCGGAGCGGCAGGCGATACTGGTCGAGCTACTGCAGGAGGAGCAGCAGCCTTCCCACCACGAGGGGTGGGAGGAGCTGGCGGTTGCTTCGCGCCCTTGGATGGTGGAGGGGCAGGTGGGCCAGCTTTCTTGAGAATACTCTTCGGTGCTTCGGGAGGAGTCGGTGCAGCGTCCGCGGTGCCTCCTGCTAATCTCGCTTGCCTGGCTTGCTCTCGAGCTGCCTGTTCAGCATCTGCTTTCCTGGCGCGCTCTTCGGCCTCCTTCTTTTCCTGCTCTAAACGGTCCTCAACACTCTTGTCTACTGCAGGCTCTTCGGAAGGTCCAGGATCAACGCCCAGAGCTTTGAGGCGCTCCTGGATACGACGCTGAGCCTGTTCACGGATGAAAGCTGTGCGCTCCTCGGGTGTCATATGCTTCGTCTGGGGTGCAGGGGCAGAAGGCTTTGGTGGTGGAGGAGCAGACGAGGCAGCAGCAGGAGCTGAGGGTGGTGGCACTGGCGCCGGCGATCGAGCGGCGGGAGGTGAACGTGGCCTTTCAGAGCGGCGATCACGCTCGTAACGGTCATAATCCCTATCTCGACTGCGATCCCGGCTGTCGCGGCGCCCATAGTCTTGTTCACGTTCACGCTCTCGATCACGGTCGTACGTGCCCCGCAACCAGTCACGATCTCGGCCCTCGTCACGGTCGTCGTATCCACCATATCTTCCATGAGACTCGTTCCTCTGATCCCTAGCTCGCACTTCCGCTCGCTCTTGCATGCGCTTCTCGTCTTCGCGCTGCTCCTGCCTGCGTTCAAGCTCCGGAAGTTTCTCGTGCATGAGGAATAGGAGCTCTCGCTCCAGCTTTCTTCGCTCCTCGTCCTTGTCCGCTGTCCTCCTGCCCTTAGAAACATATTCAATATCCTCTTGGATGCGTTTGACCTTGTATTTCAGGTCGTCTATCTCCTGCTCGAGAGCTTCGTCTTCTGCCGACTTGCGTTTTGACTCTTCGGCAGTACGACTGAGCAAGTCTGAAGTGTTTTGAAGCTGTCGTCGAATATCCTTGATGTCTGCATCGGCCTCTTCACCGGCATATCGGACAGCTTTACGATCGAGATGACGAGATGAAGGGCGGTAAGTGGTCGAAGCGGGAGCATCACTGTGTTTGTAGCTACTTGCATCCCGCGAGGCAGCCGCTGGATTGGCATAGGAAGGGGACGAAGCGTCGGATCGAGTGTTTGACTCGTGTCTAAGCAGATCGCGCATGAAGTTGACAGTGGTGTCAATATCGCGCATGGATGCGGGGACGAGCTCGTCGGGCAGTTTGTCGGGAATCTCATTGCCGTTGAGTGCTATACGTGATCAGCTTGTCTATCTTCTTTCCAATAACCCGACTCACCCCTATAGATTAAACCCATTGCAACATGAAACTCGGGCAGATTGAGCTTTCCGCGATTATCAACATCAGATAGAGTCCTAAGTCCATTAGTCCATCGATTCCAATAATCCCCAGTGCAATACTCACCATATCTTCATCAGGTCATCCTGCCCCAGTCCACTCTGCCCGAAGACTTCCCGCGCAGTCTCACCACTGATGAAGCCATCTCCCTTTTCCCACGCCCGGAATATCTGGTCGTAGTCTTTCTTCTCCTGCTTTGACAATGTCCAGGGAACCTTAGGTGTCTTGACAGACGGATTCTGTAACAGAGACTGGAAGGTGTTGGCAAGGGGCTGATTCTGCGGAGTTGAGTTAAATACAGGAGCGCCTGATGGTGCGAAAGGCTACATATGATTAGCACCTAAATGATTTCTCCAAGCCGAACTTACTTGGGACATATTGCTGGGCATGAACGACTGCGTCATAGTCTGCAGTCTGGGATCCATGAATCCCGTAGGCTGTGGCCGCAGTCCACCCATGCCAGTAGGTTGGGACATCATACCCATTCCCGTGGGTTGAGACATCATACCTCCCATGAACCCAGTTTGCTGAGGCATGAGTCCACTGGCACCTCCTCCCGGGTATCCTGTCATCTGCGGTGCGAGGCCGGAAGGGCGGAAGCTCAATGGAGGGGGTTGATTGAGGAAGGAATAACTACCACCGCCTGTCTGCATACCCGTCTGAGCAGGGGCAAGACCTTGTGAAGGCCTTTGTTGCTGGAAACCCGTCTGCATGGGCTGCATACCCCCACCAGGAAAGCCGGTCTGCTGCGAGTTGAGGAAAGAAGGATTACCCATGCCGCCCGGTGCACCGGTCTGCTGAGGGAAATTTGGCTGTTGATTGAAGCCATAGCTTGGATATGACTGCTGCCATTGGTTCGGCTGCATTTTGGCAAGAGTCCAGGAGAAGACCCAGCAGACGACCAAGAGAAGAGAAGGAGATGTACCGAGAGAAGACGGGATGAGATGAGATGGAGGGGAGAAGAAGGGGGACGTGAACAGCATGCATCGACCCTGAAAATCCTGCCTGATAACGTCATAATTGCCCATGACGCCACCTACCTGATAATCGACACCAAAGATTGAGCTCACTTGCTTTCCCACGGTCGGCTCGGGGGCGGTGTCAAAGGCATTGTCTTGGCATGGAATACTCGAGTACAAGTCGACACTCTATAATCAGGTCTGTGGTTCAACAACGAGCGATATGGGATTCGCTTCCAAACTTGCACAGGCCAACGCCGCCGCCGGCATGGTAGGTGGCATGATGGGCAAACCCCCTGGTGGATCGACCTACGGTCAGCCGGCAGCCGGCGGATACGGCGCGTCGAGCCCTTACGGTGCTCCCCAGGCTAGCCCGTATGGACAAGCAGGTGCTCAGGCTGCGCCATACGGCCAGACCCCTTCTCCCTATAGCCAGCAAAGTGGACAGTACGGCGCTCAACAGAGCGGCCAGTACGGTGCTGCTCCTGGTGTACCTCCTCGTCCAGGCGCATACGGCCAAGCTCAATCCACACCATCGCAGTACGGCCAGCAAACTGCACCGGGCGGTTACGGCCAGCAACCTGCACCGGGAGGTTACGGTCAGCAGCCTGGACAACCGGGTCAAGGCCAACCTAGCTATGGCCAACAACAGCCTGGCCAAGCTCAATACGGTGCCGGAGCAGCTTACGGAGCGGCAGCGCAGGGCGGTTATGGGCAGCAGCCTGGCCAGAGCGGCTACGGGCAGCCACCATCACAAGGCGGATACGGCCAACAGTCTCCGTACGGACAACCACCGGGCCAGCCACCCTATGGTCAGCAATACGGTCAACCCGCGTATGGTCAAACTCAAGGCGGAGGCGCTTACGGGGCACCGGGAGCTGTACCCGGCGCTGGAGGGGTGGACGCGAGGTATATCTCCACCCTCCTCGCCCAGTGTGTCCAAGACGTGAGTACTTGACCTCTACTGTCTCTCAATACTGCATCGCCAGCTGACGTACTTGAAGCAACATCTCCAAGCGTTTTACCCTCCCCAGTCGCTTGACCAGGTTGCCCAGCGCGTAGTTCAGACTGGCGTCCTCGCACAACTGGCCTCGGCTTGGAGACTTCCCGTTGAGCTTGCCGCGGATCTGGTCAAGATTGCCTTATTTGACGTTGTAATTCTCATTGATGACTCTGGAAGTATGGCATTCGAGCAGGGTGGAGAGCGTATTGAGGATCTAAAAATGTGGGCTATCATTCCCCCTTATTCTATAATAATCGTTGACCGTATTCAGGATTCTAGGCAAGATCGCTTTCGCCTGCACATTGTTTGACCCAGACGGAATGTGAGCACTACCTGTTCTCTGCCACTTTGTAGTGCCTCTGACAAGACTTTCAGCCAAGTTCGATTCCTCAATTCCAATGTCCAAGGTAACGGTATCAACTCGGAAGCGGGTGCAATGTCTCTCATCCAGCAGATCAAATTCAGCGGTGAGCCATAAGCCTTTTTCTCCTTTACCACAAAGCTCATCTTTCAAACAGGTCTCACTCCCCTTGGTACCTCGCTAGACCAGAAGATCCTCCAGCCGCTTCTATTGGGTCCCGCAAGGTCCAATGCACTACGAAAGCCATTGCTAGTTATCGCCATCACCGACGGAGCGCCTGCCGGCGAGTCTCCAGGTACACGTAAGCTATCTTGTGTCCTCAGGGCCCTCTTACCTTGCTGATAAGTGCAGTCGCATCAGTCATCGCCCGCGCGAATCAAGAACTACAACGTTCTCGCTGTAAGTGATTGCTCTTTCCTGGTCACCTTGTTCGCTAAGTGACTGTCAGACGGTGCCGATGCCGTATCATACCAACTCTCTCAGGTCGGGAATGACAAAGCAGGTAAGTTCTTCCACAGCATTCAGTTCATTTGGACATGGCTCATAGAGATTCATTCAGCCCAGAAGTTCTTATCGTCGCTCGATGATGACCCGCAGATTGGCTCTCTGATTGACCAGACCATGGAATACGAGTATGAGCAGGAACAGATGAAGCGCAAGACTGGAGAGGATCTGAGTCCTGAAATGTGGATCATGAAGCTTCTACTTGGACCAATTGATACGTGAGTATACCATATCCCATTTAGAGATAATTGCTGACCCGTTTTGTCTTAGATCTTACGACAGTAAAGGTCAGTTAGAACAGCGCCTGAGAGCCGACCCCCAATTTCTTGTCAAACCTGACAACTTTTTTTGTTTTGTGTGTGCCAAGACCATGCTGACTTTTGGTTTAGATGAAACTAATGGAGTCCGCCGCTGAGTGCACACGGTCATCAGATGAACAATCAGGAAAATTTGGCGTCTTTGTTTATACTTTTTGAGGGGGAATGGAAATGAATTTACGCCAAGGAAAATGCCAACAAGAGAGACATGCATGCGAAATGAGATAAATGCATATGCAGATGCTCAGATTGAGAAGTGCCCGCCTACATGCCCATGAAACCGAAACCAGCCGAGTAAGCCATAGGCTTCATATCTGGGTGAGGGACAGCGTCGAATTGATGATACGATAACTGGCCGTCTGCTTGCATCTTCACAAAAGCAGCCTGAAGAGTAGATTAGTCTACATTCCGAAAGGCTTTTTTTATGGCTGCGAGACGAGGAACGAGGAATGAGGGAAGTGCGCGTAACACTGACCTTGTTGCCAGTTGTGTCACAGTAGTTTGGACAACTGAATGTGGTGATACATAGGCCGTCGTGCTCGATGGCATAACCATCTTGCCGGACCTCGTGGCTCCGAATAACAGCAGTGACTTTGTTGAGCTCGCACCATCGCCGGGTGACGTCCGGCCCAAAGCCAAGACCGACACCGCGCTTCGATGGCCCGCGGCCCAGCTGTTCTTGTGGGTCCGTCCAGAGGAGCTACGAATATTAGCGGCTGTCGCCCGTCTGGAATCGCCACCGCTTGTAGTACCGCCACCGAGTCTGCACATCTTCACCGAGAAAGACTCATTGTGTCCTGACTGAACCGCCAATAAACAGATAGATGCTTACCTCGCACATTAATCCCTCTTGACCTGGTTGCCGTCCATATCGATCGATCTTGGCAACCTCGTCCAGTGTAACGCCATCTTTGCTGACCGGAGGGCCTCCGTGAACACAGAAATATCGCTTCTTGCCGTCAGGAGAAAGGATAGCCGGTTGAGAACCTTCTGACTTCTTATTTGACGGGGGCAATGAGGCAGTGAGGAGGGTAGCGAGCGGTACTAGTCTCGTTAGCTGGAGTGTTTTTTTTTTGGTGGTGATGGCAGGACTTACGTGCAGTGAAGACATCGGCAAAAAGTTTGTATGTCATTTCGCCGAGCTTTGTTTTGCATTCTCCCTCAAAGCCGTACACCTTGTTCATGTCTTGGGTGATCGTCAGCTTGTGCGTCGAAAGCCAAAGAGACACTGTGCAAACGAACCATTTGTCTCATGGTTACCCCGATTTAGGAAGACTCGATGAGGATACAGCCATTTGTACGCAAAGAGGGACAAGGCTACCTCGACAGACCACGAGCCTCGGTCCACAAAGTCGCCTAGAACCATCAGTTCTTGTCGAGGACTTGGGATGAGGGAACATACCATTGAAAACAATCATATGTGTCTCCGAAGGTGGTTTTAATATGGAGAGCAGATTGATCACGTCATAGAATTGTCCATGGGCTATTCCGGTGTTAGATGTCGTTTCATCAGGGAGTCGGACACTCACTGTCGCCAACGATATCACACGTTACACCCTCGGGAACGGTGGCTTCCACCAAGCTTCGCTCCTTGTCCACAGCATCCTTCACGCCCAGCACAATCTCCCATGCTATCCGCTTAGGCACCTTGCCTCCCTTCTTGAAATGCTCGATCATGCCCTCGACAAACTGTCTCGTAGGTTTGTAGCGCGCATTCGGGTCGCTCGGTATTTCAGGAAGGACAAAGTCTGGGATGCTCGAAGTATCCAAGATACACGCGCCAGTCGATATTAGTTCTGAGCATTTTGAAGACATTGTTTGGGAATCGCCAACTGAGATCGCCTGGAAGTGGGAGTCAGTTTCTGATGACAGTTTGATCAAAATGCTAGAAGGGTAGAGGAGTGTACTTTTTCAAATTCTATCCGGCGAATCAGCTTGACAGTCGCCTGCAGCTGATCTCTAATAGCTTTATTATTTCCCTCGAAAGAAAGAGCTTTTTTGAAGTCGGGAACGGCGTCAACTGGACGGAGAATGGCGAGATAGGAAAGACCACGGCGATAATAAGCTTTGGCATAGTTTGATTTGAGTGATATTGCCTTGGCTGGATGTCTATTAGCGATACATCTCTGTGGCATCCGGTTGTGCCAACCCACAGGCATCAGAAATAGCTGATCCGTGCTCCTCCATCTTTGCTTTCGACATGGCTCGATTATTCCAAAACGTCGGCTCCTTTGGATTGAGCGCAATGGCCTCTGTATACAGGTCGATAGAACGGGTGAAATTCTTTTCTGACGAAAGTCAGCAGGCGGTACATAGTGACAAGAAAGATTGAACGCAACATACCTGCAAAAGCCTGGTTGGCTTGAGCTTTGAGCTCTGCCGCCGTCGCTCGATCCTGATCAGTAATGATCTTGTCCTCGTCCACCTCCGGCTCGAGCTCTCCATCGGATGATACTGAAGCACAAGTTAGACCCGTGGTCGATGAATTTGCTGAATTACTTACATGAGAGTCCAGCTAGTGACCTCGCAGAGAGGACGGGGGAGGGAAAAGGCGTGATATCATCGCTGAGCGAAGTGGAAGAAGAGGAAGAGCCCGATTCAGTTCCGGTGATCGGTTCAAACGACGACAAGCTGCTGCGCAGCTGAGCGACCTCGGAGGATTCAGACATGGTGTCGTACGGGGCAAGACTGGCAGCCCTGGTTCAACGTATTGCGAAGTCGCCAGAGGTGACAGTCAGACAGTGACAGTGGTGACTCCTCCAGTGCACACGAGCGCTTTCTCTCAAAACATTTTGAACATATTTACTTCCGCTGGGTGGCAAAAGCAAGAGAAGCAGAGGTTATGACTTGGACTCTCTAACCCATGACTGGACCCTCTTTAAGAATGCATACAACATTGGTGGGGCCATCTCTGTCGTTCATCAAACCTCTTCAAGCGTAACCTTGGCTTCCACCACTTTCCGCCGTAAGGTACCGTTGACCATGTCCCGCCGTTTCCGGGCACGTTCCTTTGCGACATCCCTCCCTCCCCCACCCACAGATTTTCGCTTGATAGGTGCTTTTGACAGATTCTTCTTCATCTGCTTGCTTGGTTTGCTGAGTTCAAGCATGTATCCTGGAACTTCACATCCGGATGCACGCATTATGTTGGCAACAGTTCGCAAATGCGGTGCGTCTTCATTTGAGAAGAAAGTGACTGCTGTTCCCGGTCGTCCAGCTCGTCCAGTACGACCGATTCGGTGAATGTAGGATTGCACGGTCTGGGGGAAGTCTGCAAAGGATGAACCGTAGTTTGGAGAAAGAGGACAGTTTTCGATGGTGGGGAAGAAGGGGAACATTGTGATTAGCGATAACTTCTGAGTTGGTCAATCTTTACACTCACCATAATTAACCACCACTTTCACTCCTTGGAAATCCATGCCTCGCGCCAAAACCTCCGTCACAACTAACATCCAGACCTTCCCCGCTCTGAAGCTATCGATAGCCTCCTCACGCTTAGCTTTCGGTCGACTTCCGTGCACGACATCCACCCGTACTCCTTCCAGCACTAGTGCGCGGTACAGTTCGTCGGCACGTTCGACGGATTGGACGAACACCAGTGATGGATAGGGCAACCGACCTTCTGTGATCATTGTGCGAAGCGCGAGTAATTTTCCAGATTCATTACCGGTATAGAGAAGCGACTGAGCGACGGTCGTTACGGCTGAATCCCTGGGAAAGTCAGCAAACAGGTAGAGCAGGGCGATCAAACAGGTAGACTCACTTGACACCAACGACGACTCTCACTCCACCATCTCGTAGCCATTTGCGGGCGATGGCCTCTGATCCTGAGGGTATCGTGGCAGAAAGGAAGCACTTTTGCACCTCAGGACAGACACATGCCGCCAAGATTGGCTCAACCTGAGGGAGGAAATCAGGGGAAAGGAGCCTGTCAGCCTCATCAAGGATGATATGGCGTGTCCTGCTAGATTCAGTCGGAGCGACAATGCAGGTGTGAGGTACCTACTTCGACAGGCTGATTCGGCCCTCTTGTAGCAGATGGTGTAGACGTTCAGGGGTTGCGATGAGAATATCAAGGCCAAGCGTAGGTCCCTTCGATGCATTTCCCTCTGCTTCACTCTCTTCCTCGTGTTCTTCGTCCTCTCCGTCAGAATCTGTGCCCCTGGCTCCATTAGGTCCGGGCGAACTCTCACAAATAGAGACTTCCGTCGCTTTTGTCAACACCAAACACCTCCATGGTCTTTCAGACGTTACAGCCTTCACCACTGTTTCAATCTGAACTGCAAGATCATATGTCGGGACCAAGATGATCGATCTGATACCTGCGCCCTCTTCCTTTCCTTTGAGCAGTCGCGAAGGATGTTGTAGCCTGACCAAAGTTGGCAGTACATACGCCATTGTCTTCCCACTACCTGTCGGAGCGATACACATTGTGTCTCTACCTTCGAGCAAACTTCCTCCAACAGCACATTGAACACCCCACAAAGAGCGTATGCCGGCTTTACGAAGGGAGTTGAGCAGAGGTGCACCAGCCTTGGACGTGGTCGGTGATGTTTCATGTGTGATCAATGACGGAAGATTGGTGTGTAGTGATTTCGGAAGTGGTTCGACACCGGTCAGTGTGACCTTCTGTTGAGGGGGTGCAGGTCGATGCTCCTCCTCATCTGAATCGCTTTCGGATTCGTCAGAGGCTTGTGACTTGGAACGTTTTTTCGAGTGGGGATGAGAAGAGGGACCACCGTTTTTCGTAAAAAGATCGATATCATGTCCGAATTTAGACTTGCTGAAGCGAGCTCCTCCAGCGGTGAGGAGATTGAACGCTGAAGACATTGTATATGAAGATCGAACAAGCAAAATAGAACACAGGACTATAAAAGTTCAAAATCAGTGAAGATCAAAATGGTCACGTGATTTGATAATGCCGTATATTGCATCGATAGTTTAAAGAGATCAGGAGTATTTCAACGATAGATAACGAGACGAATTCGAAAAACAAGAAATTGTGCCCGACATACAAGCAAAGACACATCTAGAAACTAGTCACCCAAGTAGTGTTACCCATATCACCTTCCGTCTGCCATGTCTCCACCAGAGTCTTGGCCTTGGCACCGAGCCCATCTCGTTTGATATATCCTATTTCCTTTGCCGTAAATTCCTTTGTGAGCTTCCTGAACGCCAGACCGAGCTTGGATCCCACTCCCTTTTCCGACGTAATTCCGGCTTTAAGAGCTGGTGTGGCATTGAGAACGCCCTCGCCCAGGGACACAAGAGCTGACATGGCGAGCTTCCGAGTGCGATAAGGTGATAGCCTCGGTGAGAGGAACGCGTATCTATCAATCTTGGACATCAAGATTTTAGCGAGGTCTTGACCAGCTTCGAACGTATCGGTATTTTGCGTGAGAAGAGTCTCAACCTCTCTCTGGTCCTGACTGAAGTCGGTTGGAGCTGCCTTGATGGCTTCGACTTGCGCCTTGACTTTCTGTTCGGCGTATCGTTCGACAAGCAAACGACGCATGTTGACGTCGGAGATGGTCGCTTCATATAGACCAGATTCATTGACGACGGCTTCATCGTACGACATTGGTAGGTATTTGTTGATAGGCCCATTGACCGCTGCGATATAGTCCCGCAGGACGGAGTGATTCTCGTCATCGGCAGATAAAGCGCGCCATGCCTCATCGTAAGCTTCTGCGAGAAATGGGTTCTCGAGGGAGTAGGCGTCCTCTTCCGCAGCAGCGGCAACAAGGGCGGATAAGGTGAGCGGCGGGAAATTGTACTTTGGCATCTTCCCTGGTGTTGGAGACGGAGGTGGAGATCCCGATAGGGATCTCTTGGAGTCGCAACTCGCAGTGGATACTAGCGATGACGTCGAGGACGAATGTGAGGACGGAGTATACACTGAAGACATATCAGAGGACGACATGGTTGACTTTGTGATGGGTGTAGTGTATAAAATGATTTGTTGTAATGTTGCAAGATGGGAGATGTTGAGATGAGAAAGACGATTTACATTGCTTATATACCTTTCGGATCGAGGGTGTACCGCATGGGCTCAAGATAGCTATTCCTCTCCTCATTGGTCACCGGCCGTGCCGTGTTTGTACCATACCTGCTGTGCACACGTAGCCGGGCAGTGACCAAGGGGGTTTGGATGGTGAAAACGATCGTTTCTAGAGCAGTTACAGGACTCGTCCGACGCGAGTGGGATTTGATTCCGTCGTTCCGTGCCACGCGGCAGTCTGGTGCAGTGTAATGAATGGGTACATGCATCATCCAAGCATTTCTGCAAGATTGTTCTATATTTCTATATTATATGTACGAAAGGTCGAGATCCAGAGAAAGAGAGGGGGAGAGGAATCACATGATACAACTGAATAGGAAGGTGGACAGAGCTGCGATGGACATGAACATCCACTGTTGGCCATAGTTGACATGAGCGGAGCCCGCTTTTTTCGGTGCAGTGTAGTTGAAGCTGGCGTCAACACAGCCATTTTTTAAAACCGGGAACACCAAGGTCGAACTGTTGCTGACATCGGATGGGATGTACCCTTCAGCAACACCGTAGCGGTACGACCAGGTATCAATGTCGTATTCAGTCTTCCCTGCTCGAGTGAGCCATGCTTCTTGGATTAAGGACAGACATAGAGGGATGACTCACAAGTCCAAAAGTACCATCCGATAGATGGTTGGCCCGACCCATTAGGCGAGTACGCTGCGAGTTGAGCCTCGAATAACAGTCTCAGCCACGTCCGCTTAGCCTGTGAATCACCTCTGTTCTGGGACGAGCTTGTCGAGTTGGGAGCTTGGCCTAACAAGTCAGTTGTATCTACAGGCTAGTACTAACCAGTCTCGAGACTCCACTCGCCGACGACAGTATGTGGTATGCCACTTGAGGTCGTCTTGAGCAATTGGGATATATTGCAGATTGAATCGAGAATAACATTATGGGCGAGATTGTTGAGCGGGGAGAATGCATAGTACTGATGTGTATCCAGCGTCAGGAGACTAGCGGATTGAGACGAAGCTGTATCGGTGGGATTGTAATTTGCCCAATACTGTGGTCCATAGAAGGCATCTACGACCTGTCAGCACGACACTTTCTCACGAGGACTTGACTTGCCGTGAAAGGTTACATTTATCGAGCTCGAGGTGATGTTTTGTATCGCTTGTGCACCAGAAGTGTAAAAGCTCTTCAACTGCGACATGGTGAAATCTGATGATAGTCTCGGCTCATTCAACAACTCGATGCCTAAATATCTTCAGCATGTGAGATTAACAACCACCACTCACCAGTAACGACTCCTCCGTATATGTCCCTTGTGAACTCGGTCGTCATGTTCTTCAGGACACTCAGACTGCGATCTGAGTTTGAAGTGTTGGTAGGGAACAAGACTGGGCCGATGAGTCCCGAGTTATCTTGGCCGTTCTGAGATCCTGGAGCGCCATGAAGATCAATCAGGACAGAGAGTCCGAGTTCTTGAGCCCATTGTACGGCCTGGATAAGGTAGGGATACTGATTCTGCTTCAGCCACGTCGTCTTCAAATGGGCAGTTGGGTTGCTCACTTGGCCAGAAACGTATGGTTCCTCATCTTTCAAGTCTACTGCCCAGTATCCGATCGGGATCCGTAATGCGTTCAATCCCGCCGCCTTGATGTCGACAAAATCGTCTCGAGTGAAGAACGAGCTGCGTGATTCAGCAGGATACATAAGCATCCAAAAGACATGAGCTTACCTCCAATGACTCTCAAGTGTTGATAGGCATTTCTTCTTGCCCAGAACATTACATAAACTCCACTCATCATCTGCAATGGAATCATATACCGACGGCGTGATCCTGCCCAATCAGCTATCCTACTCGAGTCTAGGCAGCATGTTACCCACCATTGTTCCGTCAATAACCATCCACCAAGGTTAACACCTCGTATGACCTCTGTGTCGGCTGACGATCTCGCATGAGACCGAAAGCCATGAACCAGATGGACAGCAAAGTAAATCGATAGCGCCAGAGCGCATAGGATTCGCATTCACCTCCGAGGCTACTCGGACAGTGCGACCCCGATCCCAGTGCGCTCTAAGGTAGTTGAGATATGAATGCTCAAAAGGATGGAAAATATGTCGAAAAAGAATCAACGACGTCGTCGTGGGTCAACTTGACGGCATGGACCTCGGCGAACCCGTTTTCCGGGCTGCGCATTTGAGCTCACTGCAACATGGGGCTCACAACTCATGTTGCCAAGACTTTGACAGACTGACATACAGGCTCGTGTGGTGTAATAGCTGCGTGAACAGGGACTTAGAAGATCAGGACTTCAACAAACGAAACAAGCACCAACGTTATCAAGCCTGTTCATGATACGGTAGTACAAAAACCACAAGTCAAATCTTCTTATCACTTATTCTTCCTACTCGTCCTTAGACAGAACCAATGCATCTCCTCTTCATGCTTGCCCACCGTCTCTTTTAACACCTTCCCTTCCCATCCAGTCCCAATTCCAGTTCCTGCCTGAGCCTCATTATCGTCTTCTATCAATCCAGCATCGACCAATTTCTTCACCATGGCCTGATTCCCCTCGACACCTTGACCCCAGCTGATCATTGGTGCACCCATCCAGTCACCCATTTTGAGCTCCCCTTCAACCGTCATGAGGTTAAACAACATCCATCCGCCTGGCTCTAACCAACCTGCAGCTCGTTGGAGTAATTCGCTCTGTTCGGCAGGTGGGAGGTGCCAAAGCGAGTAAAACGCCATGACACAACTGTACTTTTTTGTAGGCACGAATGATGCCATGTCGCTTACCATGAATTCGGCATCGGGAACCTCTGTTCGAGCGATACGGATCATTGAGTCGGATACGTCTACGCCAGTCACGTTGTATCCGAGCTCAACGAGCTGTCGTGTCGCAGGAATACCAGCCCCGCATCCTAGTTCAAGTACAGCGGCAGGTGGGGCAAGCAAAGATGACAGTCGCGAGATATAGTCTGATCGTGTCGTTGTGGGGCGAGGTGACGTCCATGCGTGGTAAGTTGGTGCAATGTGGTTGTACGAAGAGGAGATGATTTGCTTTGGGTCGGCCATGTGGACTCGACGTCCAACATTTACAAACTGAGAAGATACGACATTCCAACGCCTATGCTTGGGAAATAGGAGCTGCGGACAAGTTCGCACACGCACACATGGACAACTCCACATGTGCACATCTGCGATAACGTTTCACGCGATGCCTGATAGCGATCGATATGGCACAGATAAGACTGGAGCTGCTCGGGGGGGAGGCATAACTTGATAATGCATCAGAACAGTCCGTGACCTCCTGACCTCCTGACCACTTCTACTTCCATCTTTCTATGGACTTGTGTGTCTTCGCAGACCGGCCCGCTCCGCTATCATCGCTAGAGACCTATTCGAGACCTACAAAATCCCCACGGTAGAGACACCTGACGTTCACGCCGTCCTCATGATGCACAGCTAATCGTTTCGTCATGATATACAACTATATACTTCCTCGTGACATACAAACAATCACTTGCCATGCGCCTTATAGAGACTTCCCCCATACTCCAGACTGCCCCTCTCGAATCTGTCCCCATCCACCTTGACCCACCCCGTCCAAGGCCAACTCCTCTGATACACCTCTACGTCTATCACAGCAGCGAAGCTCTGCGCCGTCCAACCCTCTGCGTGACCGGTATCTAGCGGTGCTGCCAATGTAAAGAAAGTCTCTGTATCCGCTCTAGCGAAGATTCTGATCCTCGAGAACCAGCCCTTGATATCTACTTCTGCTTCACCTTTGGTTGAATCGACGTGACTTTTCAGTCCCAACGACAGACCAAATAGCGAGGTTGATGATGGAGGAGAAAAGTCGTGGAAGCTGTTACCGTGGTATCCGACGAGATAGGCTTGAACGCCAGGGAACAGACTACCACCAGCGAGAGAGACGCCCCGATGTCGATCGTGATCACGGGCTTGAATCCAGATATTTGATTTAGGAAACGAGACTGCCCAATTCTTTTCGGCGTGAACTTGTGCTGTTCCCTGTTCGTCCCCGGGGTACAGTTTGGTGTCCTTGAGATTTAGTGTAAACTCGGCAGGCGCATCGACAGTATGCACATGCCATTGTATGGGCAGTGGTAATCGAGTGAGGAGCCCAGCAGGGGTAGACGCCTGATCGTCAGGTTTCCAAGGAACACCTCGAGTAGGTAAAGTAGCGATAAACTGGATATCTGCCGATTCGAGTCTCCAGAACATTGTTTGACCCGTAGCTCCAAATCTACCATCTTCCCACTGGATAGTGAAGTCCCCTCCAGCACCATTTGTGACCTCCCATTTCTCAGGCCACGTCTCACGCTGCCACCATGTCGATCCATCTGGAGAGACGTAGTTAAATGAGATCATGTATTTCTTCTTGGCGGGCGGACGAGCATGAGGTACAGAGGAGATTATGAGAGCTATGGACGAGCCAGAGGGAAGTCGGAATTTGCTATACCATCCTTCGAAGATCGCAGAGGGATGAGGGCTGTTATGTGATGTCATTGTTCTTGTTGGATGGATACTCAGCTAGAAAACGTGAAGAGTTGAGCCGGGAGGGCGGGGGACAATCAAACTGGCGACTGGCAGAATGTTTCTTGACCGATAGTCAAGTCGATGTGAAAGAGGAAACGGATCGTGTATTGTCCTTTGCATCGTCATGGTCACGTCTGAGCTACCCCGCATCCCACTCCCACTTCCCCGTGATCTGAAACAAACCCTATCTCTCGCCGTCAGCCCGTTCTGGATGTAGGATAAGGGTTCAGATCAGGTATGTACATGTATCTATGTAAAGCTACAGAAGCTACAGGTGTAATCGCTATCTATCTGTTATTATGGAATCTTGTATTTGCGCTTCAATCTATGTCCACGAGTTCATATCATGACAATCAGTCTTCTCTTCATTTTCACTGTCTCCTTCAAAACTGCCACGCTCAGTGGTATCCCCTCCGAGTCAACTTCTTAGGAAGAAGGAACATCGGGTGGATGAAGTTGAAGGCGAGGAGAGTGATGAGCATTGGGATGCTGATTTTGATTCTTAGCATGAATCTCATTGAAGTGAGAGCAGGAATGGCTCACCCGTCAAGACAGTTCTGGTATCTCTCAGTCTGGATAATGACTCCATTCCAGCCCTGAACCAGCTCGACCGATCGATAGAGACCTACAATGATAAATCAGCACTTGCCGTTCTCTGTAATATCTGGAATAAGGAAACTCACCTCGAAGGATAATCATGACGCTAGCGAGGAGAACACCTCCTAGGAGGATCCACCAAGCAGTAAGGTTCTCCTCAGCCTCGATAGTCTCCACCAATTCTTTTCGTTCCTCCCCTCCAACTCGAGTGCCATCAGAATCACTACGAATAACACCTTCTTCTGCGTTTTTAGCAGCCTTTGCAGCGGCTTTCTTATCGCTTCGTCGAGCAATTCGTCGTTCTTGGAAAGCGTAGGGTCGTTTGTTGGTGGCGCGTAGGAGAAAGTCAATTCCAAGTACAAGGAAAACAACCATGGAAACTAGTTGAAAGATGATACCGGCTACCATGATGTTGGTTGCGCTTTGAGTTGGAGAGCCTGACGCTGCGGAAGAAGAGGCTTGTCCACCTCCGACTCCTTGAAGAACGATAGAGATGAGGTCAGCACCAATGAAGGTGAAAAAGTACTGATTATTGTCAGTCATGCGCAGCTGCAAAGGGTGACGATGGTATACATACCCAAGACCATGGAAGGACAGAGTATCGAGGGCCGAGACGTTTGATGGCCATTCCCAATAGAATATAGCAGTATGCCGAGAAAAATACGGGCCCAATAATAAGCCTGATGATGTCAGCCAACGCTTATGGAATCCAAGCCAATGAAAGAAAAACAACTCACGAACTGATCTGCATCAAAAACGGGGTAAGGAGGTAGACGTTCTGGGAAGACCAGAGACGCGCAGACCATCCGATGATCTCTCCAATTGCGCCAAGCACTAGGGTGGGATAGACGATCCAGTATTTGGAGTAAGTTGCTTGTGCGGTGTGCACAACTTTATAACGTCAGTCATGTGAAAAAGAAGACAGAAAGGGACTTGGTAAACTCACTGGCAGAGAGGGAGAAGAGGACGACAAAGGCAATCGCCCAGCCTTCAGAAGGGACATAGCCGTAGTTGTTGTCTGTTGTATGCTGCGACATCTCTGTGATTGTTGTTGTCGTTGGTGTGGTCGTACTGGTACTGGTACTGGTGCAAGTGCTGGTGTTGGTACTGGTGTTGATACGGAGATGAGTTGCTGCCTTTGAAGAATCCACTTGAACAAGCCGAAATATATAGACCCCGATACTTCCTTTATGATGGCCGCTTACCCGCTGTGTGCAGTGCAAGGGATGCCCGCCCCGGTGCCTCCAAGATCGATACCCATCTTACATTGTCTTGACTAGGCCATGATTATCATGATCATTGTGGAGGAGATCCCATAGCTAGACGTAATCTTGGCGGATTCCGCGGTCTGGTGAGACCGCTTTTTCGTAAAGGTTGCGCGGCCAGCGGGCTCGTGAAAAACTCGATTAGGAAAGAGATCTCGATGCTTGATAAACGTTTCCTAGTACGGCATGACGCCATCGGACTTGATAAAGGCCGAAATCGCAAGATAGAGCACTGTGTCAGAGTTAGAAAATGCACTTGTCAATTAGTAGGGAAATGGTAAATAGTCAGTTCACTGTTCCTGGCGAGCGGTCAGTCAGTGTATATCCTCCACTCATCAAAGCTTTTACTCTGGTCTCGTATTTATAGGCTGGTCAATAGATAGGCGCCTGACTCACGCTGAGGTTTTATATGAGGTCGCGAACGGCAACCTTCGTATAGTGGGAATACGACGCGAATGAAAAGTTCAAAGCATCTTTTGATCCGCGCGGCGTTGGTCAACTGGTCGACTTCGTATTGATCCAGCGATATCGTCTGTGTAAGATCAAGGTGCATGATACCGGACCGAGCTAGGCAAAGACTGCTTCAATTCAGTGCTTCCATCCGAGATGAACTCCTTGGGCAATCCCTTGGCTATAAAATGCGATCGCGGTGGGGATGCAACCTTTCCTGACCGCCCGGCAATCACTAATACCGTCGGTTGCGAAGTGTGATTCCTCACGAGTATAATCAACTGGATTGTCTCACCCGATCTCGCTCGCCCGGCTAGAAGCGCTCAAATATATGAACGAACCTCTCGCACTGCGTCAAGTCGAGTTGATGATCAAAGGACATCCGGCTTTATCTGGTTTCAGCCCTCTGACACGGTCAAAGCTCACCGTGGATGACCGCGATGACCGTGATGAAAAGGTCGAAAAACACGGACGACACATCAACGTTGATTTTCCCTCTAAAGATTTAAAAGAGCACTTCAACGTTCAGTACACCCTACATCCTCATTGAGGACTCACTGCAAATGGGTCTCCTTACAAGGCGTGACACAAAGGTCAAGGCAGCCTCAGGCTTGCCTCAGCTCAAGTGTACGTTCAGAAACCCCACGTCTCGCCCTTACTACCATTATAAAGCTGATGTTGGGTCTGTATAGTCGGTCTGCTAGACAGATTCACTTTGATGTTCAACAACATCGACGAGACGCTCGCTGTGGCTTATCTCGCTTCCTTTCCAGATCCATCCACATCACCGACTTTGGAATCGCTGGAGGCGCGTATCGAGTTTCTTCAATCTAAATGGCCGCTTCTCTGGGCTTTGGTCAAGGGTGCTGATGGAGAGAAACCGTTTTTTGAGGCAAGAGCGGAAGGGCATTGGCCCCCCAAAGATGTGATTGACTCCCGAGATTATCCACGACATGATAAAACATCAAGTCAATACGCACTAGAGTTGATGGAACAGCATATCAATGGTAGTGTGGCCGACTATATCCGTCAAGTGGATAGCAATCCTGCTTGGAAGATCACTTTACTTAAACCACAAATTGAAATCAGCTCTGCCGAACCAGGAGAACCAGAACGTTCGAACGACTCCCCCAGGCCTGCCTACCTAATCCTGTCGACAAATCATGTCTATTTCGATGGCGCAGGGGGTTTGAACTTCTTTCAAGCACTCCTAGCATCTTCCGACTCTCCAATGTTGACCAATCTTCCCGTCGAGACACTGTCAGCGATTCGCAGAATCGAGGACATTGTCCATGTGAAAACCCGATTAGGTGTCCTCATACCTATAGCATGGAAGGAACTCATAGTTCCAGCTCTTTTTCCTAAACGACTGCAGAGATACTTTGTACCGACGGATGTGTGGCCGGGGAAAGATGTGCGACCGCCTTTGCTTGGTCGGCACGCGTCGCTGACTGCTGGAGGCGTTGACAAGGTTGTTATGGACGGTTTGAAAAAGTGGGCGAAGGTGAAAGGAAGTGGAACTTTGCATCCCATTCTCGAAATCACGTACTACATCGCCATGTGGAGCGTGCTGCATGTTCAGCGTTATCAATCGCAAGACGTGAGTTCTAAGCGCTTGGGCGGCATATCCACAAAAACTCATCCCACTCGTAGCGAACATCTTCCCGATACAGTAACACTAGTGTACCTTCCACGCTGGCAACAAGATTCAAGTTCCAGGCCTCGACGCCAAAGTCACAACGTAATCCTTCACTCGGTACCGCTAGCAGTACTGGCAACTATCTCGCGGAATTCGAACGTCATTTCGTATTTGATACTTCAAGCAAGTCCAAATTCAAGTTGAATTTTTGGGCTCTTGTCAAGAGTCTAGGCGAATACCTAACTTCCAAGAAGGATCTGCAAGACGCTAGGAGCTATATCGGGCTTCTTTACTACATGCCCAAGGGAGTCAACAAAAATCATCGTTCATCGTCCGCTCTTGAAAAAGGTCTTCCCAGGACACCGACCAAGTGGGAAGAGTGGCTCGTAGAAAAATGCACTAGCCCTGAACCAATTCGGAATAGCGTTGCAGTTTCAAATCTTGGCTACATCAATATTTCTTCAGAGGTCGATGAGGTATTATGGGGACAGGCATCGACTTTCGCTGCGATCGAGGTCAGTCTACTCGGTACCCGAACAGGATTAACATGGACTACGGGTTTCAAAGACGGTGTGGCGGTTACAAAAGATGAGATGGAAAGGATCGATAGACTGGTGGAGCGCATATTGATTTACCTGTCGAAGCAAGACTGGACTGACAGGGATGATATCAGTATGCAGTCTTTGGTTGAGGAGTGTGCATCGAGAGGTACGGCATCTTAGATAGACATAAGAAGGTGTAATGCTGTTATACAAATCTAGTGATTGGCTGTGATGTTCGGACAGAGCCGATAGGTGACGAAGATCGGAGCTCGCGATTGACTTTCAAGATCCAATCCACTTTGATCTCTCTCTCTCTCTCTCTCTCTCTCTCTCTCTCTCTCTCTCTCTCTCTCTCTCCTGCTCTACTTCACAATACAGCATGGCCCCCTCTCCTCTCCGATCTTCTCGCTCGGCCGTCGACTCGCGTGTGACGTTGATCACTGCGGTGCCAAACCCTACCTCGAGCATAGATCTCAAGGCCGAGCACGTCTCCCCATCCCCATCATCGTCGCCCTTCACATCACTTCGGCGCTCCACTCGTTCCACAACGTCTCAGACGACCGCTACTTCCACAGCTCCACCACAAAATTTTGTTCCAGCTGTTGATCTTTCCAGCTACGCACACATTCCAGCAACACCATCTCCGCGAAAGAAAATCAAGCTCGAACATCCCGATACGCCTTCAACTCCAAAGAAGGCTTCTACTCCTAAATCAGTGACCAAGAAGCCTTTACCGCAGGTAGCACTGGCAAAGCCTCATCCGGCTCCACCGAAATGGGAGGAACAATACAGGCTGATCGACCGAATGCGAAAAGGAATCGTTGCCCCCGTTGATAACATGTGAGTATCGGATCTGGGGTAGAGCAGATGGGATCCTTACTTCTAACAGGGGATGTGAACGACCACGCACGACCGAGGGCTTAGATGAAAAGGTAAAGTTCAACACTGCACAAGACGGTCATGAGGCTAAATGTCGTAGACACTTCGATTCCACATCCTCATTTCTCTCATGCTGTCCTCGCAGACCAAAGACCCCGTCACCTCGCAAGCCGTCACAAACCTGCATCATACCCTTCCCGGTGGTTTGACCGCATCTTCTCTGGCGACAGCATCAGTAGAGACCATACAAGAATGTATCAACAAAGTAGGCTTTTGGCGACGAAAGACAGAATACATCCAAGATGCTGCTAGGTTGCTTCTCGAGCAGCCAGGTGAAGCATCGGGTGATGTACCAAATACTTTGGAGGGATTATGTGCTCTAAGGGGCGTTGGACCTAAGATGGCTTTTCTGGCCTTACAAGCTGCTTGGAATATGTGAGTGCTTGTTTGTGTCTAGGCACGTAGCTGATGATGGCAGAAATGCAGGGATTGGGGTAGATGTACATGTTCATCGGATTACCAATAGATTGAGGTGGCATAAGCCTCCGACACAAACTCCAGAACAGACACGACTTAATCTGGAATCATGGTTACCGTCTGAATTGCATCGACCCATCAATCCCATGCTAGTGGGATTTGGCCAGGTGAATATTCTTGACTCTTTGTCTTTTTACGGCGCTGAAATGAAAGGCTAGGTTGTCTGCCTTCCCGTCGGTCCACGCTGCGACATTTGTCTCCTAGGTCAACGTCGTCTCTGCCCATCACGAGTCTCCAACGTCAAGTCCGAAGGACGAAAAGAAGTCGTGTACACCTTCTCAGCTGAAGACGGTGAGCTTGTCAAGATGGATGCCGAAGATGGAGTGAAAGCGGAGGACGGAGAGCCCGGCGTCAAGGTGGAATTGCACTCTGGTCAAAGTGGGGTCAAGGTGGAGATCGAATATGAGGAGGAGGTACTGCCGGTCGACCAGAAAATTGAGGCAGAAGTGGGCGGCGGCATGGACGCTTAATCTTGACCTCGATCATCGATACGCCGGGGATACCAAAGGCCCCCTTGTGTGTCTGCGCGATGCACAGTCTTGTTACACTGGCCTTCTTCACTGCCGACGACTCATTCAAGTCTTTGCCTTTTGTAGGACGGGATTGCGGCTATCAGCGACCCCACTTTGTGCATCAAGACGAGGTGCTCCTTTGTTCGAGACCCCATGCTTGATACGCGTTTACGGCTGCTCGGAGGAAGGTGTCCTTTGAGTTCGGTGACGTGTTTGGTCTTTCGGTGGCCGCTGATTGCCCAGCCCCAAGGGCACCAGACAATGGCAGACAAGCAGAAAAGTTTCATACTCGACATCCTTGCTCTATTCAAACACCTACGCTCATTTTTATACAACAGGACTGATGAGAAAGTGACTTTAACATCAATTCTGACTTTCACTCAACTCTTGCCTGTATCCACCTCCCAACACGGTACAGGTGTCGACGGCAAATGTATCTACTCACACTCTTTATCATTGCACTGGACGTATCGGCAGGCCCGATCGTCAACGCTCATCGCAAGCCACCCAGTCATCATCGTCGCCTCGAACATAACATCCCGCGCAGTCTGCCGAATTCATCCGGGTTGGAGGACAGGAGTGCCGCAGGGTCTAGCGACGCTTGCGTGCTAGGTAATTGGAAATGCAATGGACAGGAACTTCAGCGTGAGTTCCCTTGCTGACTAGAGGTTTGACCATCGTTAGGTGGCTGATGAGGAGAACTCTGATAGGTTGTTACAATAATCAGTGGAATGTCGTAGAAACCTGCACGGGTGATGTGGTCTGCCAGTAAGTGATGACCGATCCTTTTCCCTGCCCCGCTTCCCTTTAGATGCGGTTCTCTCTCTCACTATCCTTTATGACGCATTCCCAAGCTCTTTCACAGGGTCTAAATTTTGTTTCCTTCACGGAATTGGAAAACGCTGAATGTCCTTCTTGAATAGGGCGGACGAGTCAGGTGCTGCTCCAGGCTGCGTCTGGGCATGGGACGTTTCGGGAGGAATCTCCGGCAAATCTCCAACCGCCACAGTTAGCCGAATCGCTACTGTAGTCACTACTTCTAGCGTCTATACGTACTCATCATCATTTGATGATTTGTGGGCAAGTGGAAGTCCGACCAGTGAGCTTGGCAATGGTCGGAGTTCGAGTACTGGGTCCATCTCGACGATTCCTGGTGGACATGTTACTTCCACTAGCAAAGGGAGTACAAGCCATTCCTCGACCGTATCACCTAGTGCTTCGACCGGTAGTGGGAGTGGCGGGGGTGGCAATTCTAGTTCTACAGGTAGTGGTGGCTTTCAAGTATCCGCGCCGCATTACGTTGTTTACGCAGATCGTGAGTACCATGCAGCACAGAAGAGGGTCCTCAAGACGGAACGCGCTGAGTTCCGTGTGTATCTTAGAGAGTAATTATGGTTATCCTTCAGCCAGCCAAGCTGGGAAATGGAATCGAGTTGTCCTCGCGTTCTGGCTCACTCAAGGTGCCTGGGATGTGAGTTTTGAATCTTCGTCGGTCTGCCGCCAAATGTATCGGCGGGTCCTACGATGAGCTCGGGTCTGGTGTTACACTAACACCTCGTCCTCATAGAATGCAAAGGTATGGGAATCGCTGTCCGCATCAGCCCGTCAAAGTCAAATTGAGGCGTACCATGCAAAAAATATAGCCATCATGGTCTCCGCATTTGGAGATACTGGTGAGTCACAATCATTCTCTCATTTCAGCTTAGGATTTTGGCGGTAGAGCTTCTGCGCGATGTTTGCTGATCAAGCAGAACAACCAACGACATCAGGGGAGGATCCTGTACAGTTAGCTGACAAATTGGCTGCATGGGTCTTGCAGTATGGTCTGGACGGAGTTGATGTAGATTATGAAGGTGAGTTAAGCCGTACTACATGTAGTGTCCAACTTTGCTTGTTGATCATGAGAGAGTTGCGAGAATGCGAGGGGACTGATGTATTCTTTAGATGCACCTGCCATGGCTGAAGGTAAAGGAGAAGCATGGTTGATAGGTAACTTTACCACTACATGAAGCAGCTCCTGTGGTTGACCTAGTTTTAGCGTTCACCAAGGAATTGCGGAATAAGCTTCCAAAGCCGCACATCATCACACATGGTACGTCGCTCCAACAACGAACGTCAGCACGCCCACTTGCTCTCAATATATCTTGCGACGACCACGGTTGCGATGTATTTAATCATAGGCGCTGACGAGGTTGTAGCGCCACAAGCACCTTGGTTTATGCAAAATAAACAAGCCTACCCAGGTGGCGGAATGATCGCAGTCGACAAGGCCGTAGGCGGACTCATCGATTTCTACAACGTCCAGTTTTACAATCAAGGCGCCGCATATGGTGATTGTACGGTAAGTCGCCCTTGAGCAGCGCTTTTCATTCGACCTCGGACGCCGCTCAATTCCCCAAATTATTTGACCTAGTTGCTTATGTGTATGGTGACGTAGGGTCTGATAACCAATTCGGGAAATTCATTCCCTGCCACGAGCATCATGGAGCTTAACAAAGCTGGTATACCACTTGATAAGATCGTACTTGGAAAGCCAGTCAGCGCGTCGGAAGCTGGGACCGGGTAAGTTTTTCGTCAGCAATAGCTCTGGCTGGTACTGTCGTGAATGGTATTGAGAGTGAAATGGAGCTGATATAGTGAAAAATAGGTATATGGATCCAAAGACATTAGCAGGTTGCGTGACGCAGGGCAAAGCCAAAGGCTGGAATGGCGGAGTGATGACTTGGCAATGGACAGCGGTATGTTCTTGGTTCCATTGTTGAGAATATGATCCTCACTATGGGTTACTCTCTTTCCGAGTAAATCAGGATGAGGATAGGAATGAAGACGACTTTGAAAGTGAGGATAGAGCTGATATTGAATCTGAACAGGATGCGACCAATTTCGGAAACACTGTGTGTATCCTGTGAGAAACGGCTCTGTTCAGTATAGGAACGCTAGTGCAGGTCGCGAGCATTTTGTTTTGCTTCTTTCGTAGCCCTGGTTGGCTGGACTTTAAGTGGTCATTTATATCGATGTGTGTATGAGGACTTTATATAAGATCTGGATACAGTAGGAGAGAAACGATACGATACGATATCTATCAGGTCAGGGGCGTCAGGCGGATTTGCACTTAGTGTTCGTACAATATTCTTCGGTGTCAATCGTTCATTGATATAGCATGCATGCAGCATCATCGTGTGGCAGTGCTGATCTTGAGGTCTTTTGCGCGCTCGATAGCGGATGGAGGGGCAATACTTGGGTCGTTGTGGTATGTACAGTACATAGGTGCGGCAGATAGGTGAGAGCGTTGGCGGCCATTGTTGCGCTCCGCCAACACGTACTCTATGCTTCGGCTGGCAGCTGATCAAGATATTGTACAAGGATTTGTGGAATCGTCACAAACTCTTGTTTTCGAATGGAGCAAGGCATCAATTACTGAATGAACTCATTGCTCTTCGGTAATTCTTTTTTTTTGGCTCACCTTTTGCCTCGACGCTGCTCCAATCTTTCCACGGAGAGTCAACATTGAATGCCAAAGACAAACGAGAATAACAATGATGATGGGGATCAAGAGACACCAGGTCACACCAAGTGCAGCTAGGATCTCGAGAACCCACTCAACGGTCACCTTGCCTGTGAGATCGACGATCATAGTACTGTAGTACATAATCTCAAGTGCGCCTCCGTAGGAAAACCAGGAAGGAACTCTAGTCTGTGCATAGATTTCTATACTGACAGACAGATCAAAAAAATGATATGCATATACAGTACATAGTCAATGCAATCAGACTGTACAAAAGCCATGTCCCCTGCTTCTTCAAATCTCAATCATACTGTAATCGAGTACACCCAAAACCCATCCGCACGATCGAGTAAAATCCATAAAGCCATCCGCGAGATCGAGTAAAATCCAAAAAGCAGTCACTGATACTCGATTCGATTGATCAATGTACCTACATTATCATTATCAACCTCAACTCTCTTTAAAGAAAAGACAGTGCTTATTTTAGTAAAAATTGTAACGTACCGATCCCATGGGAAATCCAACATCTGACCTCATCATTGTGCTTGAGCCACACCTTGGGAGTCCGACCGTCGCCGATCCCGGGAGGAGTACCCGTGATGATCACTGTCCCAGCGGGGAGTGTCGTGCCTTGAGAAAGGTATGAGATGACCCTGATTTGTCAGAGTAGATCCACATCTCGACAAGACAGATCGAAATGTCAGAATAGAAGCAATTGACGACGTCGTGTCAACCGGTAACGTGGCCGAAATGAAAGACTAGTAGACATTGGTGCCAACTTACTTGGAAAGCGGGAAAATCATCTTCTTTGCTGATCCATCCTGCATGAGCTGACCATTGAGATATGTCTGCAAAGCGACAATGTGCGGATCAGGCAAAGCCCTCGGCGACACCAGCACAGGTCCCAGTGGCAAAAACTTGTCAAATCCTGTGCCACACTATCAGCCAAGTCCCATCTCTACCGAAGAGAGATCAGGACTACACTCACCCTTGGAGTAGCCCCATTGACTACTTGTAGCTTGTACTTTCCTCGCCGTCAAATCATTGGCGCATGTCCAGCCAAGAACGTAGCTCAGAGCCTCGTTCTCACTGACATCCTTGCACGTGCGGGAAAGCACAATCGCCAGCTCAACTTCGTAATCCATCTCTTCATTCTGTGCTTCCAGTGGGATATGGATCGTCTCTGAAGGATTAGCGAGCGAAGTCGATGGTTTGAAGAACACTGATGGCACGGCAGGAAGTGGCATGTTCAGCTCTGCCTGTGAGAATTAGCAACGAAAGACGTGAAGTGCTCTTGGGTGAGATGAATGATAGGCATGAGAACGGTTAGGGGGACTCGTAGCTGGTAGATTGATGGTTTCATCCGTAGGAGCAGAAGACTGTGACTCACAGCATGATCCTTGTAGCTCAATCCGGTAGCGCGGATAGTGCCACAAATCTCGTTCGAAACGGGACAAAGAAGCTGCTATCGTCAGCATATACCAAAGTCGTTGGGCGGTTGATCAAGGCAAGCATCTCCTTATCAATCCCAACAGGATTGGGGAGACCGATGACGGAGAGCAAAGACGCGTCCTATCATGTAAGGTCTGAATGGACGTGATCCTTTCACTCGTCCTTTGACCTGATAGCCGAGAAGGCTTCCTCGTCTCTCGTTATCCGTCACCTCCTTTCGTCTATCGCCACCCTGGTCCACAGCCCACTTGATTGTAGACCCATATTGACATGGCATACCGTAGCTCGGCGTTTCCTCTGACACGCCACTTGACCAAACTCTTCGTGAATGTCTCAACAGAGTAACACTCACATGAGCAACGACCCTCTTCTCTCCCGTCCTTCGGCCGGCGGTCCATGGCCTTTGTGGATCACCATACAAGAGCCAGACTTCAATCATGACACCTTCGTGGTATGCCAATCCGACATCTATGGCCACATCCACTGGCTCGCCAAGAGTCGGTCCTGGGACAGGATCGTCGATCGTTGGAGAGGGGATGAAGCGGACCAAGCGGGACCAAGTCTGTCAGGTCAGTAAGTGAAGTGATTTCCCGACTCCATGGTCAGTAAGGTGAGGTGATAAAGTAGGGCAAGTAGATGATGGATCCCTCTGATAGGTGGCTGACGAGTGTGTGGGTGTAGGGTAGCATGAGTAGTATAGCAAGGTGAAAGCGAGGATAGATGATCACTTACTGGATCACTGGTAGGAGCGGGCATGGTAATGGTGAGGTGCCAAGACGATCAGCAGTACAATGATATGTGATGGAAAATATGAGAGGGGATAACGACCGTTGATGGGCCGAATGTCTGATGCTTATATATCTTTGTCGACATCTTTACATGATCGAAAACTTGATCGAATCAGTCGCACAGGCCTTCTCGCATTAACATCGGATGAGTGGAGCTTAGCTAAAAAGGAACAGAGATGAGATTGGCTGATTGGCTCTCGGGGGAGGAGGACGAGGTAAGCCTTGGAGCCGTGATGACCATGTCTCAGAGTCATATCATATCATTCCCTATGAAATTGAAAGGAAGGGGTCAAAGGGAAGAAGGAGGACAAGTCACGGTTTGAGACGACTCGAGCGAGAGGGCAGAGATTGGGACCAACGCGGTCGCGAGGGGTGATACGGGGGTGAAGGAGGCTTTCATGTTCTTGTGTTTATCGGGAAATCAAATCGAGAGAGCAAGAGAGAGAACACATATGCGGGTCGGGAATCGCGAAAGGATGAGGTTGCGGGAGAATCAAAAAGCAATTTGATGCTCGGCCATCGCCGCAGGAACAGAAGAGGAGATTGCGGCGGGAGGAGAGGGAGGGGGGGAGGGGGTGGGGAGAAGGGAGGTGGGGGCTTGTAGCGCAAGTCAATATTCTATAGGATAGCATACATACTGTGACAAGCAGAGTAGGCAGAGACAAGAACCACTGGATCACTTTGGATCATAGTGGAGAAACAATAACTGCCTGACTCCCTAAAACTCCAAAGTCAGCTCAGCTCGATCTTTGAGTAAGAGACCCTTACCACTTCGGGATCAGCTGTATAAGGTCCATGTATCATTCCTGGAGGTCTACAAGCATATTCTCCCGCCTCTATCCATCTATCAAGTGTTCGGTCTTGTATCCTCCCAGCAAGGATATAGACTTCTTCCCTAACAAGATAAGATCAGTCTTTAGTATCTTATCAATGTGACCTGGGTAGAGAGTTATACCAATAATCGTGTTTCTGGTACGCTTCGGTCTGGTGGTATCCTGGTGCATAATATGAGATCTACAATGTTAGCTTTATCGAGAATGCCTCAGTGGACAGCGCGGACCTTGGTCACATTGCCCGTTTTGGTACTGAAGAACGATCAGCCGGTGTTCCAACAGTCTTGTTCGTATTATGATATTTCTCGTTTAAGAATGCATCGTGGATTTAGTATCCGACTCACTCGTGTGCTAATATTCTATCGAGAAATCAGTATAATCATATACCTGTACTCATAACTGGGCGGAAGAAGAACATACATCTCAGACTCAAGACCGTCTGGTCTGGCAGTGAGCTGTAGAGGCAGATTGATGGTTTGAAAAAACTCTAGTTCGGGCTTCATGATGATACAAGTGTATTGTCCGTGTTCTTTCACACCTTGGAGAGGGTTGGACTGGGATACAGATGGACGGGGGCCGCTTTGATGACTGGTGCTTCTCAGCGGCTACAATGGCGATAGAGTGATTCCTAATACGACGCGGACTTGTAATGAAAGAGGCCGTGCCGCGCGGTGATTTTAAACCGTGTCTTTGATAATTCCATGCTTGTTTTTAACTCTGTTCTGCGTCCTTATAAACTATGCAGTGCAGACAGAGAGTGACAAAGTCCCTCTTCCCTTCTCATTCTCTTTCGTAACATTCTCTCAAGCATATCTACCAGTTCATATTTCGAGACGATTTTCTTTGTCTGGGGCTACGTCATTCATATTCATAACCAAACGATCCAACATGGATAACCTCATCAGTCGAAGTCATAAAAGCTTGGGACAGAATCCGTACGGATACGTACCGGAACTAGCAGCAGGGATAGCATATGTGGTCTGTTTCGCCATCTTGACAATATTGCATCTTGGTCTGGCAATAAGATACAGATATTGGATCGTATTGTGTACTCTTGTTCCCGGTGGTATCCGTGAGTCAAAAGTCCGCCTTCAAACTCGAGATGGGAGAGAAGCTCATAACGCCCACAGTGGAAATCATCGGCTGGGCAGGTAGATTATGGTCGCATTATGATATATCTGGAATTAACCCTTTCATCATGCAGATTTGCTGGTGAGTCGTATTCAACATTTGGAATTTAATGTCAACGCTGACATGGGTTCTGTCTCTCCTTCTCTTTACCTTCTCTGATCACCTCCGCGAACACTGATAACCAATGTCGTCATTGATCTCTGTCCATGCCAATCAATTTCTGTATCGTCGACCCTCCATTTCTATTCTTTTTGATATTACTCGCCACTCTTCCATCCTTTCACCCCCCGTGCTCCCGTCCCAATTCAACTTCCTTTACACCGTTGCTCAACCGTCTTTCCCCCTCTACCTTGTTCTTGCCAATCTCCCCTGTTCACTCCTCACCCATCTACCTTGATCTTGCCAATATCCCCTATTTCCCTCCTCACCCCTACTACCCTTCGTTATTCTCTTTCCCGCCGTCTTTCTCTCTCTCTCTTTTTCTCTGTCTCTCTGTCTCTCTTTTTCTCTCTTTTCATCTAAATCCCCAGCCTAATCCTCGGACCAGCCTTCTTCTCAGCATGGGCCTACACCCTCTTGGGATATTGTATAACCCGCCTCGGACCAGGCTACTCTCTGCTCAAACCGAAAATGTACATTGCAGTCTTTGTTACCGCAGATGTCATCTCGCTCGTCCTTCAGGCTATCGGAGGTGGTGGGGCTGCTGTTGCTGCTGAGGATGGAAATGATACGAAAAAATCAACAAAGATTAGTCAGTCTAGTTCACCATTCTATCTCCTTCTATTTACTCTTCGACAACTTGCAAATTCCCAAAAGAATCATGATTCGTTCTCTCTTGTACTCCTTCTATCATCGTTATAATGGTTCAGCTTGTTCTATCATCATTATCTAATGGTTTAGCAAGCTAACACACACAATAGTGCTCGCTGGTATTTTATTCCAACTAGCAACAATGACCATCTTCGTCGCTTTATCTCTAGATTTCATCGTCCGTGTCCTCACTCATCGACCATGGCGCCAAGAGATCATTTCCGAACCCGAAGTATCTAACAATGGTGAAAATGTCGCGTTAAAAACTATCGCCAATCGAAATGGACATAATGCATCAACAACATCGACTGATCGTGAACAAGGAGAAGAACAAGAACAAATCCCAACTACCATATCATCACAATATCAGCCGATTGATAAAAATCTACGACGAGCAGAATATCTATTGGCCGGAGTAGCATTTGCAAGTCTTATGATTTTCGTTCGAGGTATTTATAGGTCTGTAGAACTGGCCCAGGGTTGGTCGGGATACGTTATAAGTCACGAACCATTTTTCATCTGGTTAGATGGCTTTCCAATGGTTCTTTGCCTTGCTGGACTTGCTGTAGCTCATCCGGGATGGTTGTTACCGCCTCAAGTCAGTGGGTGGAAGATGACTTGAGGATCATGATCGTCGCACTACAAGGCGGAAGTAGGTGAATGGGGTGATGGATAGATATTGTGGGTCGCTGGAATGAATGCATTAGCAAATTCATATCCTCGTGCAATCATCTCGTGCAATCATCCCGAGCAACGACGAAAATGCTTCTTGATTTGACATGGCCATATGATGATAGACAACTTTGTGTTGTGTGCGAGATGTTATGAGTGATGATGTGACGCCGAGTGCTCCCCTTCCAATCTCATAGTATGCCATTCAGACTCCCCAGCACCAGATCCTCGTCGCCGTGACCTGAGGTCGTGTTAGCCAAATTTACGAATTGATAAAAGAGTCAGAGGCTAGAATACTCACGCTGACAAGCCTGACAATTGACATTGTTTCCCTTCTCCGCCTCTTTCTCATCTTTCTCATCCTCGTTGACCCAAGTCATCCGATCCCAAACATCCTGTACCAAGCTCCTCTCGAACCCTTCTCTAGCGGGTAAATCGCCGTTCAGCCCCGACTTGACACAATCCCTCACGAGTCCTTCGACCTCTTCATACCCTACTCCACTCTCGTCATCGTCATCTCTCCACTGCTTTGTTAATACGTGATTCCTGATTCCAATAAATCTCCAGCTAGTCCCTTCGAGGACTTTACTCGCGTCCACGCCAGAGGGGAAGAGCGATTTTATCGATTGGCCGATTTGCCACGCACGGTAGTTCCATTGTAAGCCTGGTTGACCTACTGATTTGGGACCGCGTATGAGGATCGCTGTGACTCTAGTCGATGATGGTGGAGACGCAGATGAAGGTGTAGTGGCTGATGGTAGTGGAGAAGAAGACAAGGGTGCAGTGATCAATGATGGTGGTGAGGTAGGAGAGGGCGCCGAGATCGATGGCGGTGGAGGAGAGGCGAGGATGTGTGGAGAGAAATGGTATGTATTTATACAACCTGGAATGGAAGGAAGTAGTTGGTGTACTACATTGTGAACCGTCACACTTCTCAATCCAGACCATCCATCATCTTTCAATCGGCTCAGGCGAGCGACAAGCTGATACTGCCCAACAAGAGTCGAGTCACGGTGTTCCTCCCAGTATTTCGAGGGAACAAGGGGGAACGATAGACATAGATGGGTAGGATTTGCTGATTTCGCTAGTAAGAGCAAAAAGGGATGTGTTTGTGGTTTCGACCGTGAACGTGAATAAGGCGGTACGAAAGTCCGAATTTCATCAAGAGCCGTTGGTCTCAATTCGACAGTTCGTAATGACGGGAAGAGAGAATAAGACGATGTGGAAGCTGAGAGGGTGTTTAACAGTCGGGATGAAGTGGGTTCAGATACAAGGGACTCGATAGTGACATGTCGGGCATGTCGGAGAGAATCTATTCGGCGCCAAGGTGATTCGGGTGAAAAGTAAGTTCCATCCTTACGAGACTCTCGGATCTCCTTCTCGAGAGTAACAAGATTCCCAGAAGCGTCAGTGGGGATATTCAGATCAAGGAGAGCGTTGGATGAAGGTCCTGAGATGGAAAGGCGGCGATAGAGGAGCGGTGTGAGGGCTTCATAGGTGTCTTTGTTGAGGAGGAGGAGGGTGGAGAGGGTATGATGCGATAGAGATGTGTCGAGAAGGGAAGCGATTCGCCGCACGATGTCAAGTGGTAGTGCAAGTTCCAACGGCATTGTTGTAACCAATTGTATTGTATATGCTTTGACAGCTTGGTCGTTGAGTATTCATAGAGGTAAAGAGAGAAATCTGTAAGAAAAAACTCAGCATTCGGCGAATCCGCCGCAAATCTCTTCTCCGGATGAACCCGGTGGCAACATGTACGGGTGGCGAAGTCCATCAGTGTCTGATTTACAGAATATCTCGGTGTGTACAAGGCTGGTATCAGTCTTCTAGAACTACAGTACCACACACCCCACAACAGCTTCCTCCCACTTTGATCGCCTGATCCCTCGTTGAGAAGGTGACAAGTTTCTGCACCTTTGCCCTCTCTGTTTCCCCGACTCCCAATCTTGCCATTTCCTCATTGACCATCGCTCGAGTGGTTTCCTCCAATTGGGTGTCAGTGTAGCTGCGTCTGGTCCGTAACATTGCGTTCGAGTCGACAAACTCCCAAGTACCGGTGCCATCTGGATTACCGCGGTCCTGCTTTATGTCGTATGCACATTTATGGAGGGCAGAAATGATACTGTAAGCTCGATGGTGCATGTGGATAGGAGGACCGTAATGACTTCCAGCAAGCTCGCCGTGCGGTGCTGGATTCCAAGAGGGTGGAGGTTGGACCATGGGATATCTCGCAAAGGTGTATCGATTCGCGGCACCCCTGACGGATGGCCAGTGGTTCTGCCAGACGAGTCCATGAGCCTCGACACGGGTGAATCTCGTCAAGAACGCCGGCGAGGTCCAGAACATTGCAGAGAATTGATGTTCACTTTCCCAAGGTATCAACTGCCTCATGTGATGTCCCAGAGATTTGTATTTCCTCTTTGGCGGTGTATCGAAAATTGGGTAATGGATGCATGCCTCGCGCGGGGAAGTAAGGATTTTGAGACAGCGTAAAAAGAAACGAGCGACTGGACGGTCGTTCCACTCGTCTTCTTGCATCTCGGTGATGAGGTCGGGTAGGATGATCAAGCGGTCGATATGGATGGATAGTAGAGCATGTTGGTTCCTCAGCAGTGCTATCGCACGAGTAAAGCGATAAAAGCCAGCGATCGCTTCATCAGCCGGTTGATGAGATAAGACCAGAGTTCGTATATGTCCGAGATTATACATCATTCGTACGCTCGTGGATGAATCAACGGGATGAAGTTGGCCTTTGGATACTTGGCTGAGTGAATCGAGTGCCGCATCCATCAATGGTAGACCCTTGCTAGCCTGCGCTTTCAATTCCTCCCTCGCCTTTTCGTAGTTGTCCATGTCCCAGTCGGGGAAGAAGTCCAGCGTCTCGAGAGCAGGCACGATCCGGTCAGACGAGATGGTGACTTTACGCCACAAGAGCGGGTTGGCAACTTGGTACACATCGCGAGAGGTGAGTGACAGAGCAGAGAGGGACTTGACGTCATCGTCGTCGCACAGGTGTCTCGATAGTTGAGCGATGATGTCGAGGGGAAGAGTGACAGGCACAGGTCGTGATTCTGATTCTGAAGACGATAAGGCCGACATGATGTTGGTGTTGGTTGGTGTGATTGGAAGCAGTGTGATGTGGGAGGATGAATGACATGTTGGCGGAGTGAGGATCAACTGCTTTGGGGGGAATTCAACGTCATGATCAAAGGAGCAATCCTAGCTCGAACGTTCGAGGGGTACAAAGGATGTATCCTCCGTAGTGTTCTACCTCTGAGAACCGTAACGTCAAAGGAGAGGAGACGCTACAGCATAACTGGGGTCTTTGGATACAAGAAGAACACAAATGGGAGACACTAAAAAACGTCGTCAAGTGACCTTATGTATTTCTGGCAGTCAAGGATGTCAAAGGGAGGCCAGAGGACTATTGTTGGCCTGATGGCCGAGTGCACACGGACTGGTCGCAAGCAAAGACAAAGAGGGAAGCTCGTGAGTAGTTCTTTTTCCAATTGGCGATGGGAGCAGTAAGTGAGGACAGAGGAGCACATTACACGTTTATGAGCCCATGCTTGTTCTCCCACACGGATACTACAGGGAGATCCTGAGTTACCGTACAACAGGATACCAACATACGTCGTGTCTTTGTTGATCCCTTTTTGACCATTCCTTAGCATATGAATGCAGTCGTCTATCAGCAAATATGAGTATTCACGCATTATTCTTTCAGTGCTGTTCCCAGTTTCCAAGGCCTTACCGAAACTGAAAACACTAAAAGCAATCTTTAAGGATGACTGTGCAGTTAGAGGGTTCAAACGAGTGGCAAATCGGTCCGTGGTACTGAACATTATTCTCGCGGACCATGCAGGGGATTCATAACAGTATGTGAGTGATAGGTAATTTTCTGTATTCTCTAGATGAAAAACACAGATGATGGGGGGATGTATACTGTTGATGGAAGCGATAATGATGAGGGAGACAAATGGGAGACCAGCTCCAGCGTAGCGAGAACCAAAGAAGAGATTACTTGATCAGTCGAACTGAGCTTATATATTTTAGCCAAGGAAGATGGGGACAAACATACCTACCGGTATTCCTGTACCAACAATGATACCAAGTGACAAACGTTGTTCTCCTCCCAATTCCTATCCTCTCGAACCGCCACAAAAAAGGATTCACAATTGCGTGAAACTGCTTTGAGCAGCCAGACAGGATTCCCAGTGTACAAAATGCTTGATCTTCATATAGGACATCTGCGATCAGGTAGATTATATCCAGCGGTAAGGATGGGAATAATGATTCTGTCTGTAACGACTGAAGGTCCATAGGTAAGTCAGTGGACAAATACTTAATATACGGTATATCTTGCCTTGCTATTCGTCTTGGTTACGGAATTCATCTTGGCGCCGTCAAATCTATATTGGTGATTGCAAAATAACTGGAGTTGGAGACATAGGGCGATGAAGATGTAGATGAAAATGAGGATGAAGATGAAGACGAAAGAAAGAGTAAATAGAACAAAGGAGTATTCAAAGGACCCATTTCACATTCTCACATTCTTACATAGCATTACCTCTGCCGGTTTTGGAAACTCTCCAAAGAAGGCAAGCGTACTGTGACAGTATGCATCTCTAACATCCTTCAGGTATCTTATACGTCGGTCTGACCCTGTATGAGACGATGCAAGACATGGTTATGCCATGGTCTCATGTCGCCACCAGACAGACAGCAGGTTGGCTGCCCATGGAGGACATTGATCGAACAACTTGTAACCGTGATGCGTCCAGCTCTAGTGATCATCTGGTAATGTACGGACATTAGTTCTATACAGTACAGACCAGCGCGAGATGAACACAGGCGAAAGAGAAAGAGAAATGAAACGAAGAAACCCCATTGATAATAGTACGAAGTGTGGCGGATCTTCTATGGTCCAGATCAATGCGAAATACACCCAGTCGGTCTTGAGCGGTGACGAATGCAGTTCATACTGCCCAAGCCAGATAGAGTCTATGTCAATGCATGAGTCGTTCTGGTAATATTGTCGAAGCAAATCCAGATCCTTTAATATCTTTTCTCATCATGGCTCTCAGCCCACCTAATCGTCCTTACCCTGTCTCTGATAACTCGCACCTTCGCCCTCCTCATCGCTCCCATCATCCTTGTACCCCTTCTTTCCTCTGTGACCCTCGTCTTCCTCATCGCTATCTCCTCCTACGTCGAACACCGTCTCTCCTTCAGCTCCACCCATCAGACCTTTGCGTACATCGCCGTTCTCATGGTGGTTGTAATCAACATCGTCTTCATCTGGATCTTGCATAGATAGGGGCTGGTGTCCACCACCCTCGAGCGTGCCAAACTCATAGTCCTCTGCATCGGCTTCGTCTTGCGCCAGCTCTTGAGATGTTGAGAAACGGACATTATCCCGTGTCTACGGAGATCAGCAGAATTCTCAGGACAAGAAGTGCAAGCTAACCGGTCGCCAAAGCCATGCAATGCTTGCGAAAGATACAAGGTAGATGGTGGCGAGAGACCCGTCCAGCAAGATCCATCGGTAACGCCAGTTGTTCGGAGCATAGTCTACGTCAGATGATCAGTTGAGTCGGTACGCGACAGACGACGACTAACCCTCATTTAAGCGGTTTGACAAGCTCATGCTAGAAACCACGAAGAAGACGGCTACAGCAATGACCGACAAGATGAGAATGCGCCAGAGTCGGCGGAACATTGCGAGTTTGTACCGTTGTTTGCGTGCTTGCAAGTGAAGGATAGTGCCTGAGGAAGACGTTAGTTTCCGACGTGCAGCAAAGGCTCGATCCGTACCGTTGAGACTGATGATAATCCACATGAGGAAGCCAGTGAGAGTGATAGCAAGAGGGAAAATGAGAATAAGGACGATCACAAGGGAGGCGCTCTGCACAAATCAGCTTGGGATCCGGTAAGTCTGTGGTAGAAACCTACGTCCAGCTCGACTTCCACAGTCCCGACGGAGTACAGCACTGATCTGTTAGCATCCTGTTTTCGTCATCAAAGAATCGCCAACATACCTCCGAAGACAAAGTGAAACCCGGTCAGCAGTCTGACACGGTTCATGACCGGGCCAAGGCTCTGTGTAACAACACTCAAACCCATGCTGACGATTAGCAGTAGGAAAAAGCTGAGCGAGTTTCGTGCCGCATTGAGAATCGAGATGACAAAGAGGAAGGCGAGGGATGTTGCACCACCTCCATGCTTGTTGATGTATCGGTAGTACCCAAATTGTGCAAGCATCTCGATGATGAGGAAAATGATCGTGCCGGAGATGTAATACTGCATCGGACTGGGGCTCATCAGGGAGGTGTTCGCTCCCACTAGAAAGAAAATACGTACAGAAGCTCGTCACGATGCTTGATGCAGAGAAACGCCCAGCCGCAGCCAAGTGCAAAGTAGACGACACTCAAGAACATGTAAAACTGATCGGATCAGCTGAGGAATACCGATACGTAGGTCGCAGAACTCACGTTGATCTTGGGATACTCTACCGCGGGTAGCTCTCCTTCGAAGTTGTTGCGGAATAATACAAGTCCTGAATACTCAGCGTGAGTCGCCTGTCGACCCTCCAGTGATACTGCAGCATCCTCCGGTGCCGCCTCCCGGATGAACAATTTGGCATTTGGCGGCAAATCAGAACGAGAGTTGACCAACGTCACCGGGACAATACCTGTGGAGCTGTCAGTCCAGAGACTCCGACGCCACGAAAGTAGCTCACCGACGCAGTAGTACCCAGACTTCGGTACAGCATAGCCAATAGGCCCAGTGTAGGTAATTACTTGGGATGATTCACCAGTCGATGGGAAATCGGTGCCAGGCTCCTCCTCGTATCCTCCACCAGTAGTGTCATCGTCGTCGCTTGTGGTAGGCTCCTCCTCGTATGTTCCGCCGCTTGTTGGCTCCTCGTACTCTCCATCCGTTTCAGTCGCCGGCTCGCCGTCTACTTCATCCTCATAGTCGCCAGCTCCTTCCTCGTACTCGCCATCTCCTTCTTCAAATTCGCCATCTCCTTCTTCAAAGTCGCCAGACCCTTCCTCAAACTCGCCAGACCCTTCCTCAAACTCGCCAGACCCTTCCTCGAATTCGCCGGAACCTTCCTCAAATTCGCCGGATATCTCTTCAAAGTCCCCATTTTCCTCAGTCGAGTCATCCTCATTACCGTCTCCTTTTACACCGCTCGTGATTCCGTCAAGGAGATCTCCGAACTGCCTCTTAACACGCCGCTTCCCTGCAAACTGTCGCTTGAGACGTCGCTTCCGAGCACCGTCCGTATCAGTCCAGGTGTCTCCGAAGCCGACAGACTCCTCCTCATTCTCCTCTTCTGCTTCTTCTTGAGCTTCCCCAATCACGTCCAGCGTGTCGTCACTTTCATCCACCTCGACATCACCGTTGTCTACTTGATCATCAGATTCAGTGGGCAGCGGTTCATATATGTCATCGCTGTCATCCCCTTCAGGCTCAGCGACAGGTTCCGGAGCAGATTCGCTGACAGGCGCTGGGAAAAGATCGGGATCGAACTTCAGTGGTAGAGTGTATAGGGAGGTCTGCTCAATGGTTTTGTCGGCTGGAAGGGAGGTGATGAAGCTGCCTAAATCGGAGGACGAGCACAGGCCGGATCGGACTGAGTATGTCAGTCTCGCACGAAAGGCATGTTAAGGCTACTTACCAGCCGATGTTGTGCAAATATATGTTTTCTACCTTGCGTCAGTTGATCCAAAGCGCAAGGGTTAGACGCACAGGCCGGGCGACCCCACCCACCGAGTTGTCTGGTGTCTCTACTCCCAAGTAAGGGACATCCTTCCATTCGTACATCACAAGGGCTACTTGACCACTTGATGTCGGGTTAAATGTCACTGTCGAACGTGATGTTAAGCTTGGTCCACTGATATTGATTGGTATGAAAACGTACCGTCAATGAAGGCGTTCTTCCCTCCGTACATCCCCGAGCATACCTCTCGTAGGTCATCCGTATCTCGGATCGGCACTACCTTTGTCAGCGAGAAGCGCAATGAGAACGGTGCAGTCCTTGTTAAGCAGAAGACGTACCTCGGTACGCTGCGCCATATGGCACAAGGGAGGATGCAGCCAGCACGAGCAGTGAGGCTTGTCGTGGAGAGAGCATCGTGGGAAACGAGCTCGCAGGTAGAAACCAGAGGCCAGGTGGATTGGGGACTGAGATTGATTACTCAGCCCAAGGAGATAGTTATGGGTTAGATATGACAAGTGCTGTATCGACTTGTTATGCTGCCAGTGATAGGTTCTACAGCATGAGAATTGGTGACAAAGTTAGAATTCTTTAGCTGCGGACCTGGTGCCCGCTTGCCGGATGCGAGGGCGCGTAATAGCCACGTGGCAAGTCCAGCTTAGTGGCGGCGTTTCAGGTTTTCCGTGGCGTCGTCAGCTACGAGAGGTGCTACAAGAGAGTGTTGGGTGAAAGTACATCCAGCACAGGTGACTGATATGGCAGACTAGTTCATACGAACCGCGGTCCAGAGTCAACTGAGTCAACTGTCCTGCTCCCCTCGGCTGACTACTGTCCTTTCCTTCAGCCATCACAAGACACGAAGATGAGGTCCTTTGTTCCAGGGCCCCTGGCTCCACCCGGGAATTTCATGCTGTAAGAAGCGGACAGTCTTCACTTCCGTATGCTCCCTTCAACCTACACCCAGCTTGCTGTCTGTCTTGGGGGTCGGACCATGAATGTTCGCCTTCCGATAGACGTCCCCAGAGGGCTTGATTTCGAGAGCAGACCCTTGGTATCCAATACAGAACATACTCACAACCATCCCCCACCAAATCAGCAGTTCTATATCCCAGGAACCAAGACCTGGAAGGACAAGACTCTTTCCCTTCTGTGACCAGAAGAATGGTCAACAAGAACACAGACAACTCCTCAGACAGCTCCCAATCGAATCAAAGCGCCCCATCTACACTCTCGAGGCCCAGAAGATCGTCCACGTCTAGGCCAGCTTCCAGTCCATCAACAGACCTGGCTCCTTCTTCCGCTCCTTCCGCTCCTTCCGCTCGCGAGACAAGCTCTCGAGGCAAGGAACGACAGTGAGTGGCTGCAGTCCCCTTCGGCAAGCTGATCAGACCAGTCGGAACCGACAAGAATCCCTCCATCAACAAATGGCACATATGGAATCACTCCCAAGGATCCCCGAAAACAAAAGGGTTTCGATCATAGATGTACGCCATCAGGGTCCGGGAGTCAATACTGTCATCTTTCCCGCCAATGTTTCTGACGTTACACTGCCCGATCCATCATCTGTTCCTACACGAAGACGCCTCAGCACAGTTCCGAGCTCCCCGTCGTTACCCAAGCCTTTGACCCGCCCGCCGTCTTCGACCCACTCGCCATCTGCGACCCGCTCACCGTCTTCGAGCGCCCCAAAGTCTTCAGTGCAAACAAAGAGCCTTGAAGAGAGCAAAAGCGGGAAGAGCGGTAGTGGCGAATGACTCCCATCTTCAGACTGAGACGACTCTCTTCTTTCTGTAGATACCAAGAGGAATGTGATACAGTGCGACATGAATTCTGTGTGAGACATGATACTTCACGAGGCCAGCTGTCCAGAATGGTCTATTGCATCTACTACATTCACTGCATCTACTGACATGAGCTTATTACACAACTTGGTGAAGCTTAATATGATAAGTGATTCTGCTAGATTCAAAACTGTTACAAAAACCCTTCCTCCATCCAACTGGGGCATTCTCGCAAGTTATTCGGATCTGTTAGTTCAGTCGCTAGTACCACTCTTGTATGTGAAGTGAGTAGACATGGTAGCACTCATTTCCTGAGGCGCTGATCCTGTTTCATTGGCCTCTTGCGTGACTCATGTAAGTTAAGATACGGATTGTCTCCCTCTTCTCCCCCTTTAAGAAAGGAGTCTCATACTGACTCAAAGGAGTCACACGGACTGGATCAGCCCCAGCATACTACACAGTGGTTTGAGTCTTGACACAATAGCACCGAGAACGTTTGATAAGCCGTAACGAGCGAATATTACAATATCTCTTCGTGTCTTGTATTCAGTTATTCCCATCCTTGTCACATCAAGATGATTATCCTTTCAACACAAAACCCTGCCTTTCCATTCACCGAAATGACGTGATTGATGAGCCTGAGAATACCAGTCCGTACTGTAGAGCCTTTGGGCGTAATCGAAGCTTCTTTGGCCTTTTCATGGCCTGGCTCACCTGAAGTACATAAGTGGCGAAATTCTGAAGAGAATGGGAATTCCCCCCGTCTAGAGTATCATCCTCATAACAGATCCATTCCTATTTTGGTCCATTATCCCCAATTCTGACACCATGGCACCCACTATCCCCTCAACCAACATGCCCAGATCTTCATTGGCCCCATCCTTGGTACGCCGTGAACGCAAACCAACCCATGCTACCAGCGCTACCAATGCTACTGGTCTCAGTGGTACCACAGCTGTCGCTTCCGGTGGGGGGACGACCATCAGCAGACCTTCAACGCTACGAAGCAGTAACGTTCTTTCCCATTTTGAGACACCTACCGGAAGGAAACCGAGTTCTCACTTTCAGACCAAAGATTGGCTCGGCAATGATGCACGGGAACGCAGCTTCAGGGAGAGGTTCGGGGAAATGTTCGGGCTCCGCACCCCCTCGAAGATACCACCATCCCAGAAGTCGATTGGAAATCCCAGTCAACCACAGCTCGTGAGTAGTCCCAGCACCTCACATGAACCCTCACCAGTACATCCGGAACGCATCAACCCAAGGGACTGCCCTCTTCCCGACCGCCGTGATACCATTTTCCAGCCAGCCAAGTGACTCCGCTATTCGAGGGATATTGTAATCACTCACTGCTTTCACTCCCGATCGCCACTTGCCATTCTCTCTTCTTATCGTTCTGGTTCATCATTCTTGTCTGGATATCTCTCACCGTGTGCATATTTCGTTCTTGTTTATATATCTTTCTTTTTCGAATCTCATTCGTGTTCATACCAAGTGATGCAGTGCATAATATACTGGATATTGATGTAGTGGATTCACAACCACCAACCTGTTATGTCTACGACTACTCCATGACATGCGGGGCGTTTGCAACCGTGACTGCTCTCTCCACAGCCAAATCGACTTTGCAAGAAGACCCTCAGTCAGTATGTCCACGCATGGATGTCCTGTACCTTCCCTTCGGCTCCCTCTGTCTATTCCTCGAAGCTAGGCAGTACTATCACATCATGCTGTCAGCAGTTCAAAAACTCCGACTGCTGTAGCTCTTGCGGGGACTGCGTTTTGTGACTTTTCATGCACTGCATCAAAGGGCATGGAGGAGGCTTTGTGCAAGTAAGACTCCGCCCTATCCTGATACAAATACAATAGCAGCCGGAATGATTGATAAGGAGGAGCGAGGCATATTATCTATCCATGATCTTTTGATCAGATTTTCCCATCTTTGTAACAACAAAGATGAATCTCCCTTGAAGGCAAGACCCTTTCTCTCCATTCATAAAATGACGTGATTTGATGGACCTGCCGATGTTCTCTTCGTGTTGTAGAGTCTTCCCACACAAGAAACTTCTCTGGTTCTCAGTCGTCAGAAATACTCGGGTACATCAGTGGGGAGAATTGAGGGGAAAGAGGATCGCCAGTTTTCATTACACTCATATCAAATTCATTCCACTTTCCACCATTATCCTCATGTCTATATCAACGACGCCGATGCCGCACAACCTCACGCTCACCCGAGACTCGCAAGGAAATCGCGTTGTCAGCCACAGAGCAGGGGCCTCTACTTCCCACGTCGCTAAAGGTACCGATGACACCGCAACCACCGCAGCTATTGTTTTCACTAACGCATCGTCTGTCAATGGTATGAACATTTCGAGTGGCGACGGGCGCCCACAGTCGCCGAGATCTTTGCAGCTTTCAAATTTGGGACACAGCACTCCCAGTCCTTCTCGTCCATCGTCCATCGACTCGAGTGTTCTCAGCACCGCCAAGTCGTCCACTGCACATTCTCAATCTACATCTACTTTGTTTCCGCACTCATCCATCCCCTTCCCCTCGATCTCTCCACCAATCTCCACGGAACTGGCAGGCAGTAGTGCTGGCAGTTACTACTTACCGCAAGTCACACCGGGTCGTGACAGTCGTACCAGTATCATGCCGGGTAGTACCCATCATTCCAGCATGGTGACCCATCCGCCGCCCAGCCATGGTCGTCCCTTGAAAGATTACGTCAGTCTGGACAAAGAGGCAAAAAGAGTGAGAGGGCTTTATGGTCCCACCGATGTCACGCCACTCAATCCCACCAATCGGAGCTATATCAGCCGACCTCAGCCACTGGCACCGTTGGGTGCCCGGCCTGTTCATGCTCCCAGTGCCCCTAGCAGATCCTCGTCCAATCCCAGGAGAAGACTCTTCTCTTTCGATCGAAAAGGGGGATAGTAGGTCCGCGAGCACAACAAGGTAGGGATACCACTGTGTGAGGAGAGGTTTGATTAGAATTGGATTTTTATCGGTCTGGTTTCTACTGTAGATAGATTTGCTTATGTTGATTTTTGTAATGCATGAAATGACGAGATTGTCCTCTGGGCCATACTGTAGTGGAGTGCCTATATGTGTAAAGAGTGCAATAACGTGAGATACCTGCATGTTCATACCAATTGATGCAATGCATAATATACTGTATATTGATGTAGTGGATTCACATCCACCAACCTGTTATGTCTACGATTACTCCATGACATGCGGTGCGTTTGCAACCGCAATTAGAATCTAGCACGATTGCTCTGTCTACAGTCAAATTGACTTTCGCATAAGGGACTACTTCACCGCCAATCGCAAGCATTCATTCTCACTTCCAACTGACCCAAGATTAAAATGCTTATACAGAGTGGTGATTCTTTATGATAAGTGTACAGCAGGGGCCTCGTTCGATGGGGTTCCCTGGCTTATTACTGACGCCTAACGGAACTTGGTCAGCACGTTTTTGACAGTCAACCTTGGGCCTGAACTTACCGAAGCTCCATCGACGATCGCTTTGGCTCGCATAAAGACTGCCACAGGATACCTCCTATCTTCCATGATTTTCAATACTGCCTCAGCTTCTGGGATATTTCCAGCGGCCAACTCGGCATGGATCATAGCTTCGTAAGTCGATGGTTCGCGATACACAATGTCTGTCGGTGTGTGTGTGATCGTGGCAGGCTTGACGTGGCCCGAGGATGTGAGCAACACAGGGTGATTATTTGGTGCAGCGACACCCGTGACGCTATCGCCCAGAGACGCAAACAGTGCTCGAGCAGTTTCGAGTTGTCCGTGTCGTGCGTACCCTGAAATGAGGACGTTGTAGACATAGGCTGTGGATCGTGCGCCAGAAGCGATCATACGTTGACGCATCTCTTCCAATTGCTCCAATGTCCCTCGCCGAGAGAGCACATTTAGGATCCCTTCCCACACTACTGGTTCTTTTGAGAGATCGACCCCGCTCGGATGTGACGGAATCGATTCGAAAACTTGAAGTGCTTTTGCAACATCCCCACCGTAAAGTCCATAGGCACTGATCAAAGATCCCCAATGGTTTCCTTGTACAGGCACCTTCTTGTCGGCGCACAGGTCGGCAAACACTTTTTCAACAGCTCTAATATCCATGGGCGGTAACGAGGCGTAAGCATCCATGAGCAGTTTGTAGGTATGTCCGGATGGCGGTACTCGGTGTGCGCGCAGGCGGCCATAGTAGTATAGAATTCGATCGCGCGAAGGGGCGGTCTGCAGGTGAAACTGCATCATCGTGCTGAATATGGTCAGACTAGACTAATTGTGGCAAAAGAAAGCTTACTTGTACGGTGGCACCCTTGGTCGGAACTTGGGCATGGAGCTCATCTCCTCAAACAATGTCGCCGCAGACTCAGCATCTCCCACACGACAGCACGCATTCTAGATAGGAGTCAGCGTTCATACATCGTCATTCTTCTTTCCACTCACAATGACAGCTCCATACGTAACACTGCTGGGCTCGATACCAACCGCCTTCATTTGCTTGAACAGATCAATTGCCACCTCGGCCTTGCGCGCTTTTGATAACTTCGAAATTATAGTGTTGTATAGATACAGATTTGGTCGGATTCCTAGACGCTGAGATTCTTCATACAATTCGCGCGCAACAAGCGCATCATCTGTCGTGTCTTTCGAACATGCAATCATCGTAGCATATGAGTCTGACGATGGTACCAGACATGCCCCAATGATACGAGCTCGGTGCATTCCAGCTTCTTCCAAATGGCCCAAGAAGCACATGGCTTGAAGCATCGCGTCCTCTATCACTTGCCATTTTCGAGGCTGCTCGGGAGTGTCGATATCGTGTGTTGCGACAAGATGTTGACCCAAAGCGTACAGCTCACGCACTTGGGGTTCGGCACCTGATCTAGCGAGGTTGTTCATTAATCGTCCAATTGCTTCAGGATATGGCGCTGCACCGGTACTCCGAATCGCCTGTTGAATAGCGTCGTATGCTTGCATGGGAGTGATAGGAGGGGCGCGCCAGGTGTGTAGGTCAACGTGACTCGAGATCTTTCCGTCAAAGTGAAGCGGTGGTCCCGTAATAGCAACTGGTGACGATGGGGCTGAGGGGTCGGAAGGTGTTGTTGGAATGGTGAAGTCAGTCGCAGGGGTTGTGGCTTCAGAAGCCGAAGTCGCGACCTCGCTCGCCATTTCGACTGGCACGACTCCTCTCAAGGGCTCGAGCATCTGGACAGCTCTGTCGCGTCCGAATCGTTCAACAAGTCTATTTGCGAGGCCCCGACCGAGTTTTTGGAGCAAGGAGATGCCCGTAGATCGAAGGAATTGGGGATCGGCCTCTGTTAGCTGCTTTAGGTCTGCCATGAACGAGATCGCCGCCTCATCTCGGTCTCCGTCGCTCATACCAAGTCTTGAGAAAGCCCTGTACAACATTCCCCATAATTCTGCTGATAATCCTAGTTGAGCTGGTGATTCCACAGAAGGGCGCGTAGCAGCATAGTAGTCAACCATCATTTCCCCGACATTCCTAACGCGAAAGCGTTCGAATAAGGTGAGGATTGACATTTGTTCAGCAAATTTGCACTGCTCGATAAAAGAACGTGCTTGACTCAAACGTTGTGCGAGACGTTCGATTGCTTCCGGCTCACGATATCCTCTTGGCTTCCAATATTGAGCTAGCACCAAGAGGTCGCTGTACCGATTCAGATCCGCCAAAAGATCAAAGTGAATGATGGCGATCTCTGACCAGGGGTTGTATTCGAAAGACTGTATCAAAGGCCGCAAGAGCGATAGAATCTCGTCGACTTTCGATACGTCAGCCCTTGCTTCACATGCTGTTGCGAGGATGGCGATGTAAAGCCGATGACCTATGCCTGGGTCGACTTGTGAATGCGCAACATCTGGTTGGGGCGAATTCGGCGGTCGCGCCCAGAATTGGCTCGCGTTCATTTCATATACCTTTCGCCATTCCCCTCTAAGAAGCAACGCTGACGAAACCTCGACAAGCAGATCGCGACGTATCGGCAAATAGGCATTCGATCCTGTTCGCTGCTCGAGTTGCAGTGTACGGTTCCACCACGTCATCGCAGCCTCGACCTGCCCTGCATTGGCAAGCGAGACGATAAGTTGTCCCAACATCGGGTGATTAACTCCTGGTGGTACAGGCAAGTCGTTAGAGTCGGTGTCAGCAGGCGGATCGATGAGAAGCTCGACCAGCGATATCGCCTTGTCGTATTCGCCACATCGCACAATTGCGTCGAGGTACGCGTTGAGTGTCCTTCGATGGTGTTCAACGACTGACGCAGATACCCGCGTGTTGTGAGACAAGGCGGAACCGGTCGACAACTCGAACTCTTTCCAGTTTTCCTTATTCATTCCTTGGCCCGCTTTCCTCGTCGACTCGAATTGTTCCCAGAGAGACTCTAACGCGTCTTTGTCCCCTGCTTTGCCGAGGATATTGAACATGTACCTATAAATAGGGCGAAGGTTCTGCAACGCTTCGGCTGGAATTTGGCGGAACAGCGACATTGCAGTCGTCGAGTCAGGCTCAGGACTCGCAGCTATTGTGGCGAAGATTTGGTTGAGCATGACGATGGCGGCTCGACCCTCGAATTTGCCGAAATTTTTACTTCCAGTCAATGCTGCGTCGAAGAGCCTTAGAGCTGAGGCAAGATTCTTTTCTGCCAGGTATCCAATAATCCGTTCTTCATCTTCTAAAGTTGAGAAGTGCTCCGAAACGGTCTCACCTAAGCGATCTCTGACCCATTGGTGCCACATGCGTTGTGACTGGTCCCTAGCTGTTGCAGCATACACATCCCGCTCTCGGTTACACAGAGCCGCGATGACAAGCGAATACGTCCTCCTGTTCGGGATTACATCTCGCTCGATGATCTCGTTGTACATGTCGAGAACCGGTGCGATAGTCTGTCCGGGTTCCCGGACCGACAGGAGCGCGTCAATACATGCGTTGAAATGTCGTATTTTCCGTCTGCCGTGTAGGGGAAATCGAGCTGCCAGTTCGCTGTCTTCGGGTGTAGATTCAGGGGGAGTGCGATAATACTGAACCAACCGTTCAATACGCTTGCGGTCTTTATGTGATTTCGCGTCGAGGATGGCCCTTTCGAAGGGATCAAGTTCAGGCATAGGATTTGACTGTTCGAATTCCTGGTTAGCGGCGATGGTTTCATGGTCTTCTTCTTCGACAGCGTCTGCGGCAGCTTGCTCTGTTGCAAGTCGCGAGTCCGAGGTATCCTCATCTATTTGTAACTGCTCGTGGGCGGATTTGTTAGCTACAGCTGCTGTAGCTGACGAGCTGTTCCTCCGAACTCGGCCAAGCCGAGAGAGTGGGAGATCCAGTCCAGCGAGATCCTGGACTATCCGTACGGCTGGTGGACGGTCGAGCTCGTCCACTTCGGGAAGAGAGGCTGCCAGCGTGCGTGTCGAGAGCGCTCGAGCAGGAATGGTGGAAGACGATTGAGGGACGCCAACTCGCCAAAGATCGAGAGACGTTCGAGATCGGGTGAGGGGTTGCCGGGTCCGCAGCGATGTTCGTGTGGGAGTCGATGAGCGACTTGAAGGTGGAGTTGCCATGGGCGTAATCTCCCCTGACCATTGAGATTCCGCCTCTTCAACTGCCTGAGCAGCTGATGTGGGGAATGCAATCGAACTTCGTCGTCCTCTGACCTTGCCTTCCTCCACAGCCAGGACTTGTCCACTCTCCAACTCGACCAGGCCAACTCTACCGCTGCCCTCGCGTGCTGCGATCTGCTTATTCACTATCCGTCCTGGACCATCGGCGATGGTGACTATCCGAGTTTGCCGTCCTTGAGCATCTAAGAGGCGTTTTCGAAGCAAGAGGCGCCGACGACGTTCAGTCGAAGTATCATCAGAGGAAGTGAGTGAGGAAGAGTCGACGAGACTGGTTTGCGGTAATGACAGGAACGCCCGCGCATGTCCCTGATACTCGTTAGCCTTAGAGCAAACGCCATAAAGAGCCTTTACATACAGTGTAGCCACCAGACCCAGCACCAGGTCCGGACCCTGTCCACCCGGCTCGTCCAGCATTTCCAGAAGATCCACCAGCAGTAGATGCTGAGCCCTGAGCTGAGGTGACGAGGCCGTTGGCAGAACCGTTTTGAGGAAGATGGTGGACTATTGAAGGGTTCGCTGAGAAATGTTCGGGGCCAGACGCGGTGTGCGTATGGGAGGGAAGGCGGAGTAGGGGTCGGAGGTGGGTGCTATCGACGGGTCAGCAAGTGCTGCGTGTAAAAGATAGCTCAATGGAAGGTGGATCGGTGAGGACTATTATAGAAGAGAACATACAGGGGTTTAGTGAGCATATCCGGTCGTAATCAAGAATGATGAGATCCCAAAAAGAGAGTGGAAGGAGAAGAAGCAAAGAGGAAAGAACGAGATCGAGTAACACCAGCAGCTGATATATGGGGCTCGCCGTCTAGACGGACATGCTACAGATCGTCAAAAATGTGCGTTCCAGTCGTCTTGAGGTGATAGGACGATGTCGCACAGCGTCGGGTGTTGTAAAGTAATGAGGTGAGATCTGTTGTGTTGAACTTTTAAGGCGGCAAAACAGCAGATGGACTTCGAAATTCTTTCTAAGGGCGGGATCAATTTTCGTAAGAGTGCCTGAAACGTTTGTAGTGATTGTAATGGGTTATTAGGAAAGGGTTTTGTAATCTGGGTATTCGGAGAGAGTCGGGGACGATTAGTGTCCAAGCTTGCCGAGGGGGAGGGACTCCGCGTCGACTCGGCTTGCGGCTTGACAACGCAGCTCCGAGTCGATGATCTGGGCCGTCTGTTTCTCCGCTCGATTACTCACCGTGAGTCACGTATGTGGATGATCACAGTGGGTTGCATGTACATGCGACAACTGGACAGCCCAGCAGACAATTGAACCCAAATTGTCACCTTGACCGGAAGGCATGCCAATCTGATCAGGAGGTACACAGAGTCCCCTAATTTGCGGTTAACGATTGTTGACGAACAAGTGTGCTAATCTAAGCAATCGCCAAACCCATCAATCGCGGTGGACTCGAGAATCCCGGGTCCGATACAATCGCGCTCAGGAATTCCATGCCTTGACGACGACCGACGACCGACGACCAAAACGTCGTTCGACACTCTGTGCTGCTCAGACACCTTCATGTTATAAAGACATCATTGAAATCGCTCGTAAATATACCTCAAGGACCATGTCTGCTACCTTCAAAGACAAAGCCGGCAATGAGTACAAGCTGCACCAAAAGTTTGTCGACGGCAATTTTACCATCATCAGCTATGATAAAGTGGCTTTCAAGCTCGACGATTTTTATTTGAAAGCTCACAGGTGAGCACTGCCGCCTTACTCTTACTCGAAAACATGATTGATAACTTGTTCCTAATCTTAGCCCAGTCTTTCGCTCGATGCTAGTTACCTGCGACGACAAGCAAGAGGCTGTGTTACACCTCGAATATTATGCGACATTCATCGCATATTTCGTCACCGCGCTCAAAGGCCTAGCAATTGCTACTCTTCACTGTGGAAATGAACGGGAAGCCGATGCTGTTTTCACCCTGCTGAAGATCTGTTCCACTTACGAGACCCCTATTATTTGCCGCGTTGTTCTTCAGAGCATTAGATTGGACTCTAAGACTTCCAGCAAGCAGTTGTTCCCCCTTTTCGTTGTGGCTTCACAATTCAACGACCTCAACTTGGCACGCCGTGTGATTGAACGATGTCATTACCTGGAGCTTCATAGAGAAAACGGAATAAGCCTCCACCCAGACTCAAAACGTACTAGAATGAAGGGCAGCGATATCGAAAAGATCAACTCTCGCTGGATCTGGGCATTGTACGAGGCGAGCAGACTGCTAGAAGACAGGTGGGACAATTGGGATGAGGAATACTTCATGCTGTTCAGTGGTCATTTCGTAGCCCTTGCAGAGGGATGAATTCTAGTTTGCTACATGCTGTTGATATGGTAAAGAGCCATTGAAAATACTACCCTACGGTGTGCAGGAAAATGAGAGCTCAAAGAATCATAGCATGTCGAGTCTTACAACCACCATCACCTATGCATGTTTGTATCAACAGCCTCTACTGGCACTGTACAATCCCATCCTCTCTCCCTCACAAGTAACAACACAAGATACACTTGATCTTATCCAATTTACTTAGTCCCATCGCGTTTCAGCTCTCAATCGGAATCTGAAGCGATATCTCCCGGATCCACAATATCATCATCATCTTCTACTCCCACATCAGCCATCAACTCCGTGGCATCATTTCAAACTCATTGCCGATTCGATACACGAAAGGAAAATGACTAACCATCGACCACATCACCCTCGTCTGCAAACAATTCCTCTGCTTCTGCCTTTCTCAGTGCGGCTCGTACCTTTTCATCGTCTGATTCTGGATCTGAAGCTCCATAGGAAGGAGGAAGGAGGTCGATTGGTCTTTCGTTATATTTGTTACGAATCCTGCACATTGCTATTAGTTACCACTCTTTCCCGTTTCCCCCCTATCCCCCCCTTCTACCTTCCTATACAAATCATGGATAGGAGATACCCCTTCTACTTTCCTAGGCAGACGAAGATAAGATGACTCGGAGATGGACTGACTTTGTATCTGCTCCTGCTTCCAGTAAACTCTGAACTGAGCAAGTCAGTACAGGACACAGGAGTAAGCTTCCGAGGAATAAAAGTACCTAGGAATAGCCGGAGTCCAGGCGCATCCTCCCATCTTTGTCGTACTGCGATATGTAACGGTGTATCACCTTGCAATCGGTTCCGTAAGTCTACATCGCATGTTTCGTGGCATAGGATATGTTCTAGAACAGAGGTTGATCCGTGGATTATTCTGTAGAGTCAGCGTAAATCAAAGGCGACGGACGTGTCTGAATGAGAAAGAGAAGAGAAGAGTTTGTGGTCAATTCAGTAACATGGCAGCATCAGCAGCAACGATACTGCAGATTCACCGGCAATTGGAGATAAACGGTACTCGCAGTGACTGTATAAGGCTTTAAGAGGTAGAAGCGAGCGAGGAAGAACCTACGCATAGTGCAGTGCAGTGTTACCCAATCTGCAGATCATCAGAGATAGATCCCATTTGTTTGATGTCCAACCAAGACTCACCCATCAGCAAAGTTGATATCCTCTACTTTCTCAATAGCGCTCTCTAACATACCCTCATTATCTGACTTGGCAGCAGCCAACAACACCTCGTCTGTGCAGAGCACGATCAGCCTTCCAGGACAATAACGGTAACAATCAAACCGATCATCAACTTACTTGGTGAAGCTCCTGCATCTTCGTCTTCTTCCTCAGGAGGCGGTGGTGGTGGAGCTGATCTTGGTGGAGCTTTACTCATCTCGAATGTAGACCTGTCCAGCTGAAAGTAGAATAGTAGAGTAGAGGGAAGGATAAAAGGCAAAACAAGTACTCATAGTTGCATGCGGCTTTTGGTTTGGGGCCCATTCAAGCAACGTCATTCAATTCGATGCCGCAAAAAGAGGTGACTTCTTTAGCCGTCTCGCTTTTCTACATATCGTTCTATCGTCAAGCTCTAACCTCTCAGATAACACAAGTTCATACAACACCATGTCATCCCACCCTAGAGCTCATTTCGATAGTCAACCAACTTCAGGTGCACGCACACCTCCAGTTCAGAAGGAAGACGAGGAGACTGTAGAGTCTACTGGACCAGATCTTTCTCCTGATCCTATTCCATTTTCTCGGTATGCTACATTGCTTTTTCACGCTCTACCAGGGGGTACAATGACTGACTATCATCTAGTCCAGCTACTCCAACTCCCAGACATGTCAGTCAGGATACGTTTTCTCTGATTTTCCCATTGAACGGGAGGGTAATAGCTGATACCTTTCCTTTGTACTCGTAGGACCAAATGGCATTCGTCGGTCTCGGGGCAATGGGGAAACGAATGGCTGCGAATCTAGCCAAGTACCTCTCTGCGAACCACTGCGTCAGCTATGCCTGTCACGTATTGGAGAAACGTAGCTGATACTTGCTTTAGCCAACGTTGCAAGTCTATAATCGGGCAGACCAGCACCTGGATGAATTCAAAGATTACGCGGCTGAACATGAGGTCACTGAAGACATGTATCAGGTCGTCAAGGATCTCAAAGATATCGGAAGATCGTAGGTTCCCTTTCCACTCGAACGATGAACCATGAATATGAGGTGGGCGCTACGTTAACGTTTTGTTCGTAGGGCCGATATGATCTTGACTTCTCTAGGCGGCGATGAGGCTGTTGAGGCAGTGTACACCGAGTTATTTGCTGGTCAGGAAGTAAGTGATTGCTTCTAGTGCCCCGTAAAAACGTGGAGAGGACCATGTACTGATAATGGTTCAGGAGCAGGAAGGAAAAGGAGATGGGATCCAGCCTGGAGGAAGGGGAAAATCGACCATTTTCGTCGACACCAGTACGGTATGTCTGCCTCTTTGGCTCTTCCTTTTCTATTATCATGTCGCTAATATGCCCTGCTTTTAAGATCTTCCCAGCAACCGCAGGCAAACTAGAACGTCTCGCATCTTCCAAACCTCACCGGGTTTTCCTTTCTTGTCCAGTATTTGGCGTACCCCGTGCTGCGGAAAGTGCAGATCTCATCCTTGCCATCTCGGGAGACTACTTTGCTAAGAAGCATGTCGCACATGCACTTGTTCCTGCTATTGCCAGGAGGGTGATGGATTTGGGTAGTAATGTTGAGAGGGCCATGGCTTTTAAGTGAGTGTTTTTCGAAATTGTATATTTGGCGCTAGGACACAATTGTTTGGGTCGAGTTATCAAGTTGGGAGGGTTGCCCAAAAGGCGGGATCAGAGGCTCTTAGCATGCTGGTTGGTGCTGATGATGTAGACTTGTTGGTAACTCTCTCGAGCTTGGTTTCATCGAACTTCTCTCTGAGTGCTTCACGCTCTGCGACCAGGCCGGTGTCGGTAGCGACAAGCTTGTCGAATTGATCAAGGAGCAACACCAATCGCCTGCGCTGATGCGGTACTCTGACCACATTACCAAGAACAAGTTTGACTCTGAGGGCGGCTTTGACTTGGGAGGCGGTATTACTGATGCCAGGTCAGTTACCATTCGCTAGACATTCGAATCGGTTCCTCTGCTGACTCCTTCCGAATAGCCATATTCGCCAACTGGCCGAGGCTCACAATGTGCCCATGCCTGTGATTGACGTCGCTCACCAGCACATGTTATCTGCACGAGCTCACGGTGGCGGTTCGATGGACTGGACAGCGTTGGTAGGTGGACAGAGAATCGCGGCTGGTTTGCAGCCATTTGCAGGACGTGTAAGTGGCACTGTGCCTCGAGCCTTCTCAGCAGAGCTAATCCTGTGCAGAGCAGATTGGAAAGGTACGATGAGTGAAGAGTGGGCAGGCAAGAGCAGTAAGGGCCTGGGACGGTCAACAATGCATACATCGCTGTGACATTATGATTATGAATAACCATGTACTTAAACTACAAAATACATAGGAGTGCCACGCTCGGAATCACATTTTTACCGGAAAAGTATATAAAGGTCCGGGGTGCTAGAGTGGTTTAGATTCATCCCCCGCCCTTCGGTGGATTCCCTGCGGTTCATTCTCACTTGCACTTGAAAACATCCACTTTGCTTTACTCGGGACACATCTGTCGCTTTCGAATACGAGACAAGCTATACAGATAGATACAGGGGTTCAAACGCGTGTTTTTATTGCTATAATTCAAAACAATTGAAAAATCAAAATCACGTAGATAGACAGTCTCGCCACCATCATGCCTCCTCTCGCACTTCCTACCCAAACTCAGTCCGTCAAACCTGTCGTACCCGAATACGCGTCATCGTCATCTAATGGTGCTGGGCCAAGTTCAGGTTCAGGATTGAACAGGCAGGAACAGGAAGGGTCGGCGTCTGGAGGGGATTCGTTGACAAGGCCACCTAAGACTGTTAGAGCAGATGTGCCGGGTTTGGAAGCTGCACAGGGCTTGGTTCCTACTTTACAGTGAGTTGTTGTTAATTCTTTCTTAGATTTTGAAGAGGGAAAGACTGTAGTTTAGAGTAAGAGAAGGGTGGTCGTTTAGAATCAGGATGTGGGTGAGGACGAGGAAGAGGGAAGAGGGGAGAGGTTTGGGATGCCATGGAGAGGAGAGTGAGGATGTCAGAGGGGGTTCAGAAGTGGGAAAGAGTGTTTATAGGGGGAGTTTGAAGAGGAGTATTACCAGGTCACGCGAAGGCTCGTCAGGTGTTGAGCGGAGGAGGTGAGGAAATAGAAGAACACAGCAGCTCGGATCGGGTTGTTTGTTTAAGCACGCGGGCGAAGCAGCTCTGCTTGGGTAGACGAACAGTGGTCAATGACCAAAAGACATATACTGTCTTTCTATGCTTGGTGTTGGGATACCTACTTCGCCGCTATTATCCTCCTTGCGAATGAAATGACCGAAAAGCTGACATGCCTTGTCCTCTTCCTCCTTCCTTTCCCTTTGAACGACTTGTTTCTCATCCTGTCCATATCAACATCCGTTCCTTCACTTCGCGATGCCTCACTAGAAACATCGTCGCTACTGTCAACCTGGAATGTAGATTGGATCTCAAGACGATTGCTCTTCATGCACGAAACGCAGAGTACAATCCAAAGGTGAGTTTATAGATACGATCACATCACACTACAATCTATCTACCTTCACTGCTCTCTGAACTTGATCCATACCTCCTTCCAACTTGCTATTCAACCTATTTCTTTCATACCCTTTTCATTTTCATCTCTCAACCCTCACCTACGCGTCTACCAATTCATGTCTTGCCCCTTGCACGCATGTCTGATTCCATGCAGCGTTTCGCAGCAGTAGTAATGCGAATCCGTGACCCAAAAACAACAGCACTCATCTTCGCTTCTGGAAAGATGGTTGTGACCGGTGCGAAATCCGAAGACGACTCTCGACTCGCCTCGCGTAAATACGCACGAATCATCCAGAAACTAGGGTTCGACGCCAAGTTTGCCGAGTTCAAAATTCAGAATATCGTGGGAAGTTGTGATGTCAAGTTTCCGATTCGGCTCGAAGGGCTCGCGTTTAGTCATGGTGCTTTCTCGAGTTATGAGCCAGAGGTGAGTTGTTTGGTATGTTTCTGGATATCTGTCTTCAGAAGTCGAAGGAGAGGGGCCTCGTCTCGATCAGATGGATGGACCTTGATCGGACTGGCGAGAGTTACGAGGTATACGGATCTGCCGACAAGGTTGAGGAGGTTAGGGGTGCAGAGAGTTGTGGGCTGAGCGAAAAGATAACATCGTGCTGACTCGTTCCAGCTCTTCCCTGGCCTGATCTACCGAATGATGCGACCGAAAGTCGTCCTCCTCATTTTCGTATCTGGCAAGATAGTCTTGACCGGCGCTAAGGTGCGAGAGGAAATATACACGGCGTTCAATAATATCTATTCTGTGCTTGTCGGTCAGTTTAATCCCATCACCATCACCATCTGCATTATCTGCCAGTGAATCAGAATTGACATGTTCCAGAATTCCGCAAAGAGGCATAGCCCTCGGTGGGCGAATAAGATAGCTTTGTCGGACTTGAGCACTCTGGCCAAAACCCTACTTCAATCAGGGTACCTCTTGCCTACCTTTGGACATTATCCTTATTCTTTCTCCTTACGACATGAGTCCATCTCGACATTCTCGTACTATTTACCCTACCCATCATTCCTCACATACACTCTCCGACCCATATAGTCGGTCGATTCCCCCTCGCATTCATTCGTAGGTAATTTTCATTTTTCGTCGGCATCACTTCTATCCCCCATCCCCATCCCTGTCCTTCTGAGTAATTCGTCGTGTAGGAAGGAGACTATTTAGATAAATTGGTTTATGGCTGTTTCTTTTTTTTATACTTAAAAAGACAGTTTATCAGCTATCATGTTGAGATGAATATAAAGTGCATATAACAATACCTAGATTCCTATTTTCAGAGTGTAGTTTAATGTGGAGTTGAGGACAAGCGACTTGTAATACTGCGACAACTGAAGCTTCGTTTGACTTTATTGTCAGGCGGTTTTGGGGTTTTGGGGATCAAGATAAGTAGAGATTTTACTCATATTTGGCTCAACATGTCAAGAGAATTGAATTGTCAGACTCATCGAACCAGTCTGACAAGATCACTGGAAATAGATCGAAATGAGCCAGCACAGCCCCGCTCACTGAACGGTGCAACAGCAGCGGCAGCAGCAGCAACGAGTCGCCTCCGGATGGAGACATGACCACATCTGCAAGCAGACTTGCAACAAGCAGCAACCAAAAAGAAAAAAGAAAAAAGAAAAACACAATAAGTGTGCTGAAATGCCAATAAATGCATCCCTATCCTACACTTTCCAGCCCATATAAGACCGGAAACCCATCACCCACACCACCATTTTCTCTACTCGTCAGGAACGACAATCTCTCCATCATCGATAGCCTCAATGACGTCGTGAGGGGGCTTGCCGTCGACGGTGCATCCGACAGATTGGGCGGTACCGAGGATCTCCTTGACGCCACCTGCTAGGTTTTTTGCGAGGGATTTGTGTGCCATTTTACGGGCGATCTATGGGGTTGGATCATTAATACCGTACCGTACATAGCGATATGGATATGGAGGGGAGACAAATTGAGAGTAGGATTGCCTGGGTGAGGGTGAGGAAGAGGAAGATGTGATGAAACTTAAAAGGGTAGGAAAAAGAAAGAGGTATTCAACTCACGTTGTAGATTTCGTCAAGAGAAACGTTACCGGTGTGCTTGATGTTCTTCTCCTTCTTACGGTCCCTAGGTGGCTCTGCAGGTAATTAGCAATGATCCCTTGTTCGAGTGAACTACTCTATTGAGTCTGGGCATGGGGAACTAGACTCACCCTTAAGAGCTTTGATGACGAGGGACGAAGCGGATGGAACGACAGAGACGGCAGCTTGACGGTTTTGGATGGTGAGTTGGACAGTCACTCGGAGACCCTTCCAGTCACCGGTCGCCTTTGCGATATCTTCTCCGACCTTCTTGGGGGACTATTGATGTGTAATCGATTGGAGAGGGAGTTTTGAAAATTGATCAACGAAGAGCGGTTCGTTCGAATGTAGATAGAATTTGAAAGAGCGCAAGAAAGACGTTCGTCAGCCAAGCTTCTCATGGTGGTACCCCGCCATTATCTTCAGGACAAGCAGCCTCTGTTCTCCACTGCCTGGGGAGGCATTGACCATTGCACCCAGACATCTCCAAACAGCACTCTCCAGTTCAGATCCAAACCAGCCGTACAGTATAGACTCTGGCTCCCGCCACAAAGTCTCTTTCCACACTGCTCCACTCCTCTACCCTCACACTCCAGCTCATTCACCCCCTACGGCCCTCACAAACAATGTAATAAAGCCCAAAAAACTCACGAGACCAAGAGGACCGATCTTTGGTGCCAAAGCCGAAGAAGCACCGACCTCACCACCGGTTGCACGGAGGTAGATGATCTATTTGAGAGTGATGATATAGGGTGACCACATAGATAATGGGAATCGATAATACAGCAATAATCGCGATATCCAATAACACATTGGATATGGAGGTTTAGGCGACAGATTGAGTGTGATGGTTTAGGCGACAGATCAAGTATACACGTTTAGGCGAGTGCAGGTCGAGGGAATTACAAGCCGAAGGAAGAGAGAAGAGTGACATTCGAAAGTCGAATAAAGAGGGAGTAGTAAGAAGAACATCCTAATCAGCAAATATCCCATACAGAGCAACATATCTCAACGCACCTTGATTTCATTGGGGTCGATCTTGGGAGGCATGGCGACTGATCTTTTGGTCCTAGTGAAGAGAGTCGAGGAAGGAAAAAGAGGATAGGTAGCTGAAGCTTGCTCTATTCGACGTCTAGCACAAATTGGCGGTCCTGTCCGGCTACAGCCAGAGGAGCGGAGATTACAATGGAAATGCCAGTGTGGCACTGCTGGGCTGGCCTGTTACTGGTAAAGAATTGTCGGATTTTGCCTTAACTCCGATATCTTCGAGATGTATCAGGTAGATGTTAAATACCTCATCGATGAGGGGGCTATTATAGCAAGAGATTTTCGCCATTACGCCTCACAGCTATTGGAGAGAACAATGAATCATTTCACGACTGAGATTTATAGCTGCAGGATCACACTCCCATAGTCACGGAAGGTCTTTTGATTTTGCCACTGAAAATCACACAAAAACATAGCCATGCAAACGATGGAAGTCGTGACCATATGCATCCCCGGTCGTACAAAACCCAGCTCTCCACTTCCACCCATACCCAACACCCATCCTCAACACGCTTAACGGTATCGGCGTAGAGAGAGGCTAAGAGAAAAGAAAAAGAGACACAATCAGCACAACGGACTGGTAACTTTTGATGCGAAACCAAGGGTACTCACGTGTTGTGTTTCCTCCAGGTAGATCGTCCAGGCTGGTGGTTGTGCTTGGAACCCTTGCCAAGACCACGGTTTCGCTTGCCCTCGGCGGTGAGACCACGAGATTCGCGGTGCTTGTGGACGGGGTTGGCGATCCAGTTGATGCGGGGGTCTCGGCGGATGGCTTTGTGCGAGGGGCTATGAGGGGAAGGGAGGTAGTTGAAGATGATTGAAGATAGGAGAAGAGCAGTAGAGTGAAATGAGATAGAAAAGAACGTGCAGTCAGTATAGTATGGCTTGAAAGAATCAACAGATGACTCACTCGACAAGGATGACCTCGTAGTATTTGTGGACACCGTCCTGGTTGATCCAGTACGAGTTGAGCCTGTTTACGTCAGTATAGATCCTTGAGTATTTGTCCCATGCAAAAACTGAATCTCCAAGCATGACGGTCCCCCAGTATCCCTCTCTCCCGTTCTGATTATCCTCATTCTCCAGACGGTCCTCTATCCACTCTGAGCATCTTAACGTCGGAGACCTCCCACTCTGAGCATCTTAAGACTCAAGACCTCCTCTGCGGCGTTTTATTCACCCATTCCTCAAACTGACATCCTTGCCAATCTCTTCTCGACCTCGTCGCTTCTCATCGTAGAAAATTCAAATCCAAACTCACACTCTAAGATTTCCACACCTCTTTCCAACACGTTCCTCGGCGGTACTCTTCAAGCCTCTCTGGTATTTGAGGTGGTTGATACCCTGTCTAACGGGTTTACCATAAGTAGCACCTTTAGGTGCTGGCTTTTTCCTGTTTCCTCGTCGGACTCGAATTCTGTAAATCACATAACCCTGCTTGGCCTTGTATCCCAATCGCCTAGCTTTATCAGGTCGAGAAGGTCGAGATGCTCGGTGGATGACAGCGAGTTGACGGTATTCCCAGCATCGCACTCGGGAAACGAAGAGGAGAACGTCAGACTGCTTCTTCGTGTATAGCTCCGACAGGTATTTGTAGGCACCCATCTGGAGAAGAAAGATCGTTAGTCCACAAAGTTAAGGAAAAACAAAGCAGCGACAAGTGTAGGGAAACGAGGCGTAAGACGGATAGAGAGTAGGACGTTCGAGATAGTTGTGTGTGATGAGATGTGGATGATTCTGAAGCAGGAATGCAATAACTCACTTTGACGAGTGACCTCTTCTTGAAGGATGAGTAGCTCTACCTATCGACGTCTTGACAAAATGCTGCAACGCACCGAAGCAACTCAAGAAAGCAAAAACGCCGATAACACCGATCATGCGAATTCTAATTTTCAAGTGATGTGGCGGTATTTCGGCGTTAAAGAAATTTATTTGCATGCGACGAAGACGCGACTCATACGTTATGCTCTTCACATCTGGCCTTGTTGAATATATCAAAGCTGGATTACTGAGGACTGTTCATTAATTGCAATAAGATTGTGAAATAAATAGCATGGCATTCCTGCATCAAGAAATATATCCATGACCCTCAACAAGATTATCTCAACTAAAGATTAAATCCAAATTATCCCCTCCGGGAAGGCTTGATATTAGGATAGATCTAGGAATCGTCAGAATCTACTCGTGCACTCATACCCAGACTCGACTCACCTTTCCAGGATTAAAGATATTCAGCGGATCAACTACAAGATAAATATCAGCCTTGAGACTTTCTTTACTGGACCAGGGACAGGTTGTATACCACTATTACTACAAGGTTGAATTGATTGGTGACTCACTTGTTCGCTTGACAGTTTCCATAAGACCGACCGTACCTTCTCCGAGCTCCTCTTCAAGATACTCAACCTTACCGATTCCTACCCCGTGTTCACCTGTACAAGTGCCTCCTAGGCGAATGGCACGATGTACCATTTCATGTACACCCTCTTTGACAATCTCCAGCTCAGTGTCGTTGCTGAATAAGGCCAAAGAATGAACATTTCCATCACCGACATGACTATAAAGTTAACTTTGTCAGCTACATCATTGTGGCACAATTGGTTTCAAATAGAAGGCGATGGAATGAATGTGCTGGATACATACCCAAAGTGACAAGCAATGATACCGCGCTTATCAAAGTCTTCTGTCGTTTCTTCTACAAGTCGTGGAAGTTTACTGATAGGTACACTATTTCATTCGAAGTTAGCTCAGTCGATGAGTCGATTTTCTCTGGGTGAACTGGAATAAGTTAATTGGAGTAACACGAACCAGACATCAGTCGTCCAAACCCTGGCACCATCTTTAAGAGCCAAAACACTCCATAATGCCGCTTTCCTGCCCTGCCATAATTCCTGCGCCTCTTTATCGTTCTTTGAAAAGCTAAAGTTGGCCCCACCGTGCTTCTTGACCAGCACCTGCACCTCCTTGGCTACATCTGACATGGCAGAGTCGGATCTATCACAGGCGTCAGAAACATAAACAACACCAATATGGAGCACGAAATCAAAGGTAGAGAGAGTGAGAGATGTGGAATTTACCCTTGGAACTTGATGAACAGACTTGGCTCTTCGTTGTATTTCTTTGCGAGTGAGCCGTTGAGATTGATAGCATTCATGGTCCTTGCATCGAGAAATTCGATACACTGAACGGGGAAACCTGCATTCACACTGAAAACCATTAGCCATACTTCCCTGATCAATATCATAAGTTGACTCACACTTCCGTTGCTGCCCTTACGGCTTCCTCGACACCTTTGAAAGTCACTACGGCCACTTTGGTAGGAAGTAGAGGGGCAAGTCGTAGTGTCGCTTCTGTGACGATACCAAGAGTGCCTTCGGCACCGATGAAGAGTTTGGTAGCGTCCCATCCTGCAGAAGATTTACGTGCCTCAGATCGTGTCTTAATCACCTCGCCAGTAGGTAAAACAACCGTCTGACGCGAGATATCAGCTCTGATATCACTATGCGTGATTGTCGCTTACGAGGTTCAAGAACCACTCGGCTTTGGCAGTTCCATATCGCACAGCGTTTGTCCCACTACATCCAGTTCCAACCATTCCGCCGATAGTTGCTCCTGGTCCTGGGTCCAGAGGGAAGAACAGGGGAACTCCCTTTTGAGCTAGATACGCGTTCAGATCCTCCCATTTTACTCCGGGTTGTACGGTTGCATCGCCGTCCGCTTCGGAGATACGAATGATTTTGTCCATTAGGGACAAGTCGAGGGAGATACCACCATAAGGCTGAACCCATGTCAGACTCATATGCAAGGAATTGTAGATAGACAGAATGATAGGGTGAAATAGGGTTGAGAGGTGGATTGGCGTAAGTTAACTCACATTGCTGAAATGACCTTCTAAAGATGTACCTCCTGCAAAAGGGGTGATGGGTACTCTCCACTTTTGAGCGATAAGAACGATTCTCTGTACTTCCTCTGTACTTTTAACCCATACCACAACTGTTGGACGCTTCTCTTCATGATAACTCCAATCACTGACACCATGAGTTTCCAGATCCTCGGCATCAGTCGACACCCTGCCGTCCTCTCCCGCAAAAAGAGTCTTCAACTCTTTGATAGCCTGCATGTAATCCTCCCTGTTACCGTATACTGGTTGATTCTTGCTGTGATACTCTTTGGAGAATTCTGAAGGGGCGAGAGTGGTAATAACAGGTGGAGGGTATGTTATAGCGCATATACCATATCCCACTCCCATAGCTAGTAGACCAGAGAGGACATAGTTGATTGTCTGCAGTATGAATGCACTTCGGTAAGATCTCTGAGCCATAGGATCGTTATCCGGTGGAGTTGATTTAGATCGAGAAGACTGAGAAGACTGGGCAGGTTGAGGTCGACGAGCCGGTAGAGACATATGAATCTGTCGTACCGGTGGTCGACTACATGGCGTTGGTGCTGGTGCTTGTGCTTTTAGGCTGATAATGCGAGATCGGGTGATCCGCAACGTAGTACCGACTGCCAATCGCGACATGATTGTCTGATGGCTCAAGTTCACAAACGTAAACTATTTATTTCTGTTGACCGTACCAACTTTTGCTGCTGATAATCAGTTGGCTTTTTATCATGGCGTGACTTTTGGTCATGGGCAAATGAGCGGCCAAACGCGATACCGGCAAAGTCGCCGATGAACAAAGAGTCAATAGGCTCGCAAGTCACCTTCCCTCTCGCGCCTAATTCCGTCATCCCCTAAAGTCCACTTCCTCCCTACTCATAAATCATTCATGTTGTCTAGCGATACTATCATGTATTTCGAGCTCAGAAGATCCTTCAGTGCTATGAAACTTCTGCGAGACGGTCTTTGCTTGAACGGTATTGATCTAGACAGTGAAAAAAGGCAGATCATTCTGAATGGATATTGAGGGTATCTTTAATATCCCCTTGCGTTTGTCAAACGAACACGAACACGGCCGGCTGTCTATCTCATGTATACATGACTATGCCCTTGATGGCTCTGTACAGTGTCTGGCTTTGCAAGACTGAAGAGTATCAAACAATCGTTGTGGACATGGTTGTATATAGAGATCTTTCGGCATTAAGCGGTCCCCTCCGTTCTTCGGTCCTCGGAACCAGGCGATTGGGATTCCAATCTGCGCGTCACACTTCTACTCACTCCTCCATACTGGACGAGTCTACCAACCCAATTCCAAACAATTGGTAGTCGTCAGTTCTGTAAATTGAGCGGCCACTTGTCGTCTTGACCCAAGGATCTGCGTCTGTTGGTCTGTGGAAGTTGAGCTTTTCAACCAACGAGATACGAATTGGTATCCCGCTTTGGGAACGCGCCTTTGAAGATTTGTTAATCCTCACTTTCGGTTGGACGAGCAAGATATCTCTCTCGACGACGTATCTTTGTACTGTTCTGTTATATGGTATGTCCCGAATACGTATCTATTGCTAACCTGGAGCCTTTGATGAATTCAACTAGATGATACTCTGTGAGCAAAATCTTCAAGCCAGCTATTCTATTTTGTTCTCAACCAACTGATCGTTCCAGCTTCCGACACTATATCACCACCCTCATACTCATAGCCGACAATATGAGCGATAAAAGCACGGCGTCCTCTGCTGGCTCGTCTTCATCTTCATCTTCATCTTCGTCCCCTTCATTAGCATCAGACCATATCCCTTCTTCATCCAAAGAACCATCATTCTATGCTTTACAGCAACACGACGAGCATGTAGATTCTTCCGGTCCAATACGTCCACTCGAATCAACAAACCTTCCACCTCCAGAACTATCATTACGAGAACCACCAGCACCCGACCTTCTTCCAATTGTTCGTCCTACTCTTGCTCAATTTCGAGTATCAGAGGGTGCTGCAGCACGATCCGCAAAGTTACGAGCATTATGGGAAGCATTACCAAACCTCCCTTCGTTGGATACCGATGCTGGACCAACGGTACACAGCGCATGAAGTTGCCTGGTCAAGATACCATGACGGCTTTGAGTCCTGAACGCGCTGAACGGTTGAGAAAGCTATACGAGGAAGAATTGGTCAGGATTTGTGCTCAGGATAGACCAGATGCTAGATTATGGGGTGGTCCTGATGAGGTCGGCGAGGAACTAAAGACTGTCAAATGCTAACTGGAGCCTTTGATGAATTCAACTAGATGATACTCTGTGAGCAAAATCTTCAAGCCAGCTATTCTATTTTGTTCTCAACCAACTGATCGTTCCAGCTTCCGACACTATATCACCACCCTCATACTCATAGCCGACAATATGAGCGATAAAAGCACGGCGTCCTCTGCTGGCTCGTCTTCATCTTCATCTTCATCTTCGTCCCCTTCATTAGCATCAGACCATATCCCTTCTTCATCCAAAGAACCATCATTCTATGCTTTACAGCAACACGACGAGCATGTAGATTCTTCCGGTCCAATACGTCCACTCGAATCAACAAACCTTCCACCTCCAGAACTATCATTACGAGAACCACCAGCACCCGACCTTCTTCCAATTGTTCGTCCTACTCTTGCTCAATTTCGAGTATCAGAGGGTGCTGCAGCACGATCCGCAAAGTTACGAGCATTATGGGAAGCATTACCAAACCTCCCTTCGTTGGATACCGATGCTGGACCAACGGCTACACAGCGCATGAAGTTGCCTGGTCAAGATACCATGACGGCTTTGAGTCCTGAACGCGCTGAACGGTTGAGAAAGCTATACGAGGAAGAATTGGTCAGGATTTGTGCTCAGGATAGACCAGATGCTAGATTATGGGGTGGTCCTGATGAGGTCGGCGAGGAACTAAAGACTGTCAAGGGCAAAGGTATCGCATGGCAGGATTTCCGGTAAGTATCTAACCGCTGCATCGTTATGAAAGGAAAAGGACTGCTTCACTGACGGTGTGAATAGCAAATTTCTCTGGGATAAGGAGAAGGAATTATGGGATATCTTCCAAGATCTCGATAGGAATCGTGACGGTCGATTAGATGCCCAAGAAATGCGCGCAGCACTCTCGAGATCAGGTATCGATCTCACTCCAATCACAGTCAGTGATCTCGTTAGATCTCTCGCTACAGGAAGCTCGATGGGTGCACCACGTCGCCCAGGGAGCGAAACCAACGAGGACATGTATATCACTTTTGCCCAATTTCGGGATTTCCTTATCATGCTGCCAAGAAAAGCGACACCGTTGGAGATTTACAAATGTGCGTATCATGACCACTTGCCTCCACCTCACACAAATCTAACTTCAATCGTTCTTTGTCACGCATACGTGGAAGAAGGTCGCTGATTTGTCCGTTTTGTAGACTACCAAGTTCACAAACGATTTTCGGATGGTCGTGGTGCTGCTCGTGTAGATAAAGAAGGAGACATCACCGTCTCTTTCCCAAGTCGTAGTGGAGCCGCACCACATACACCCGGTGGACCATCACGCCTGAGACCGGATGGTAGTTTGGAAGAGGAATTTGCGGACACTGTGGACGAGCCGGCTGAAGATGAAGAAGTGGTCGAAGATCGACACGAGGCATGGCGATTTCTTTTGGCTGGTGGTGTGGCGGGTGCAGGTAAGTCAAACGATCTCCCATGAACCAATAGGTCTTGCGTCTTGAGCTGATACGCGTTTGTCAGTGTCGCGAACCGTGACTGCACCGTTCGATAGGCTCAAGATCTACCTCATCACCACTGACGATATCTCCGTCTTCTCAAAGGGCCCGGCATCGCGTAATCCCTTTGCGGCGGCATCGACAGCGACAAAACATCTGGCAGCTGCTGTGCAGAGGATATATGTAGATGGTGGAGGATTGAGAGCATTCTGGGTCGGTAACGGATTAAACGTGACGAAAATCTTTCCCGTACGTCTTGTCCCACTTTCCACTTTCGTCATCCTTCTCAAAAAAGGATGAAAGGATTAGTAGTCATATTTGATGAGACTAACTTTTGTGTAGGAATCAGCGATCAAGTTCGTATCGTATGAACAAACCAAGAAATTCCTCGGAAAATACTGGGACCACGTCTCTGATCAATCTGAATTATCATCGACATCGCGTTTCTTCGCCGGTGGTGTAGGTGGTATAACATCACAATTCTCGATATACGGATTAGAGACTCTCAAGACGCGGATCCAGAGTGAGATAGGACCTGCTCAAGGATGGAGACAGGTCATGAAGACTGCCAAGGATATGTGGCGCTTTGGAGGTATAAGAAGCTATTATCGTGGTTTAACGGTGAGTCAATATTACATTGCTCTCCGCTGGCAGAGTTTGAGTTTGGGCGCAGACTGACCATGTCGGCGGTAGCTTGGTCTTGTTGGAGTTTTCCCATATAGCGCTATTGATATGGGCACCTATGAGACTCTGAAAGGGGCGTATTGTAAATCTACCGGTACAGATGAACCACCAGTTATTGCTGTATTATCATTTGGCGCTCTGTCAGGCTCAATAGGCGCAGCCAGTGTTTATCGTGAGTCCTTACTTCTATCCCCCTCATTCCCTGAGTAGCTACAATGGACTCACAACTCGCACCTCATGTATCACCTTGGTATGGCTAACGATGCCTTTTCTTCTCCAGCTGTCAACCTCCTTCGTACTCGACTCCAAGCATCAGGATCCTCAGGGCACCGACACGCATATACGGGTTTTGTCGATGTTCTACAATATACACTTCGAAACGAAGGTTGGAGAGGACTGTATAAAGGTCTTTTACCTAGTATTCTCAAGGTTGGACCGGCTGTGGGTGTCAGTTGGATTGTTTATGAGGATATGAAACGGCGACTTGGGGTTTGAGGTGGGACTAGTGAGCATGGGTTGGAGAGTAGTGGATATGTCAGAGAGTAGAGGATGAAGGAAGTAGAGCATGGATAGGAAGATAGAGATGGAGACGGGTCAGAAGATAAGGGATGAGAAATGGAGGGTGAAGGTGGGTAGCCGTGGGGGTAGGAAGGATGGAGAGAGGGAGGGAGGGAAGATAGAATTTGGGAAGGGAAGGAGAGGAGACGAGGATGAGGAGAGGGAGAGGGGAAGATACTTCTGGTGTCCAAACCTCGATATTGTGGCGGTCAAGGGACATTTGAAAGAGCATCCATCTCATCGCATTTACTTAACCTATTTTTTTTTCCCTCAATCCGCAAACCCACCCACCATTTTTTGCACTTTAATGTACGTCATATGGAATTTTTTGATTCAGAATTTATGGAAGGGAAGATGCTGTATTTGATGATTATTATTGACCCTAACTTTATGATGATACATAAGAACCACTCGGTCAAATCACAGAAACCATAATTAAAAAAAGAAAAAACAAGAAACAAGAATAAGAACAGAAACGATAACACGAACAGTAACAAGAACAAGAAACCAAAAGAAGAAAACAAGAACAAGAAACAAGAACAAGAAGAAGAACAAAAACAAGAACAAGAAAGCAAGAACAAGAAAGCAAGAACAAGAAAACAAGAACACGAAAGCAAGAAGAACTGTATCTCTCTTACGGTAGGTGTAGGTGGTAGATAATGAATATGACGATTTATCTGAATGTGCATGAATGAACTCCTACTTACTTGATTGTATTGTACGATAAATTATGCGAAAAAGTATGTCATGTGCAAGAACTTACTTACACAATGCTACCGCTGACTACAGTACTGAAGTCTCATATGTGATACTCGAGTACATACAGTACACATTTATTATGTATTATCAATACCACCTAGACGAAGTTGGAGTGGTATAACTCCTCCGAAACCTGTATCTGGAGGAGCGAAACCGCCTGGTAAAGGTTTCCTACATACCTAGTAAAACAATTTGATCAGCCTCATTGACCCAATCCACCTAGTAGTGGGATATAGTAGGGGAAAAAGTAGGGTATCGTATGGAAAAAATAGGTGTCGTAGGGAAAAGTCAAGGCATCGTAGGGTATCGTAGGGGATGGAATAGTCATAGGAAGAAGTGGGGGCAATTCAAATGACTTACAGGACATTCACCCTCGACTATATAACCACCAGGTTCAATCTTCCATAAACCTTTTAAAACCTCTATGACATGGAAATAACCTGGATCAGGAACGATAGCTTTTCTATCATCGTCTGTATATCCTCTTGCGATTTCTGGTAAAGCACCATTGATGATGAGATATTGAATTTCCAAATTCTTTGACCAAGCCGTTTCAAGTGTTTCCGTCGTCCATTCTGTCGGACCGCCAAGTTTCGATTCTCCAGCCGTTGAAGAAAAGTGAGAGTGAGTGCCGGAATTGGAATAACCACCTCGACCACCTCGACCTCCACCACGAGATCCACGACCTCTTGTGCCCCTACCACGATTCGATGGGGGTTGGCCAGGATACGGATTTGGGTTACGTTTGAGTGCCGCAAGAAGCGAATCAAGCAGACATCTAGCGCAAAGGATATGTCCACTTTTGAAACAAGTCAGCTCGAATTTCATGGCAAATCGTAAATATGAACGATGGACTGTGAAATGAAACTGGTTGAAAGGATGAAGTAGGGAAGATTAACGTACCAAAGAGTCATTACTGCTCGTTCGGGTTGACAGAAACAAACTGGACAAGCTGTCCCATGTATGAGCCCACGACGCCATACTTCCACTTTTCAATAACCACCACTCACTGTAGCTCCCTAACCCCATCTCCTCATCCACCAGCCCTCTTGCAGATGCTGGTTCGTCAGACCCATTGACCTCGTCCGCCTTTGAACTTTCCACGTCAGCCTCATCGTCATCTTTCTCGTCTTCGTCGGCATCTTCCCTCTTTCTCTTTGGTCGGCCCGGTCCCT
>MCFC01000052.1:0-129090 GCA_002105065.1 Naematelia encephala
CGACCAGAGTAGCGATTGCGAACTCCAGTGCTGAGAAGACACGTCCACCAGGTCGATCAGAGCCTGTATGTAGGTGTCCAGTCAAGGCGATCGATAACCAAATGGCCAGAACAATCAATGCAAGGTACACGATCATAGGCACAAATACACCCGTTAGGCGTTCAGCCATTTTCTCTAGTGGAGCTTTTCGCGAGGATGCGTCCGAGACTGCTGATATGATCTTTTCAAGCATCGTCGAACCACCAAGTCGAGTCACTCTGACTGTTATGGCTGAAGTGAGGTTGGTCGTTCCGGTGAAAATCTCGTCGTTTGGTGATTTGATCACTGGACGTGATTCGCCAGTCAAGGAAGATTCGTCAAATGTTGTCTTGCCTGAAACAACAATACCGTCGGTTGGGGGCAGGGATCCCGGTGGAATCAGAATCAGATCACCAATCTCGAGATGCTCCACAGGGATCGCTCGACTGGAAGGACCACGTTGAGAGTCTGTGTGATCCGTTTCACTGTCGGTTTCAGTGCGATCTGTTTCGCTGTCTGTGCGACTCATTCCAGTCTTCTCCAGCTCGGACCCATTCGCGATCTGCTTTCCCTGTCCTTTATCAGGCTCGACGAGAAGAGCAGTCTCTGGTCGAAGTTGCCCAAGCAGAGAAACAGAGTCGGTGGTCTTGCTCTTGGCGTAGCTCTCTAGGGTGCGACCAAGCAAGATGAACATGATCAAGAAGACACAGGAATCAAAGTACGTTCCCACACTGTCGCTCGTCGGATCGGAACGGACATCCAGGATCAGCATGGCGATAGACGCAAAGTAGCTCGTCGTGGTGGAAAGAACTACCAGAAGATCTGCGAGCGTCAGCATCAGGGGATTCGCCTACCGGTTTAAAGAAAGAGCGAATGTACTCACCCATAGATCCAAAGGTAAAGAATGCACGCCAAGTGAAAGGACGTTTGGGTGTTCGCCGCAGAGACAGGGGTAAAAGTGCTCGAGGTAAGAGTAGGCGGAATAGTGGGTAGAGCGAGTGAAAGGTACGTTCGTAGAATAGGCTGCAAGGATTGATGAGCTCATGAACTCTATGAATATGTGAAAAGACATACCGACCGACGCCGAATTGGACAACAGTCACCAGTGGCCAAAGAACTATCGTCCCGAGATTCGCAGCTCCCCATATGGGTTTCATCATCCGCATCCTGAATCCATTATGCCCAGGCAGCAATACCATGCCCACTATCGCACTAGCACGTTCAAGTCAGCTACACCTTTCTCTCACTGTCCTGGACATCCACTGCGACTCACATGATGAACGTTGGGATGGCAAAGATGAAGGCAACTATCAGATGAACAGCAAGTATACGGAATTCCCTCTGCTGAATGCCTCGACTCCTATCTGACAGACTCTGTGCTTTCACGAGCTCAGCAGAGAATTCTGGCGCAACGCCGCTAAGTCCCTGTAAGATCTGCCGAATATCGAGTGGGTCGTGAGGTTTGTATGTCACCGTCGTCGTATGATTACTCGAAGTGAAATCTGTATAATTCTGTAGAGGAAGGGAAGCGAGGTGAGCGTTGAGTGACCTAACGCAATTATTGCAGAATATCCCCTCGACGCGGACAGTGATCTTGCGAGTATCGTTCTCCGGATCAACTTTGGTATCATTTGACGAGGTACCCATTTGACGAGTCTCGACGAGCTCCGCGTCGAACCCAGTGTCTTCGATAGCTTCTTTGATAGCTTCGGCCGAGATGGACGGATAATGAATAACCGTCCCTCGATTCGAAAGAACATCAATGGCTACTTCCTTGATTCCTGGGAGAGGTCGTATAGCGGTATCGACAGAAGAAGAGCAAGAGGCACAAGTCATTCCTTGGATAGAGAATACAGAGCGTAAAAGTCGGTCAGCTTGGGCTGTTTCGGCACCCCGCTCGGGCTCCGAGCTCGTCACTTCCGCTTCGAATCCACCATCTTCGATGAGTTCTTTGATCAGAGCTGCGGATACGGTGGATTTATGTTTGACGATACCGGATGATGAGAGTAGGTTGATATTGATTTCCAGTATATCGGGATTCGTCGAGAGGAGATCGTGGATTGAGGTGGTACATGATGCACAACTCATGCCCGATATGGAGAGAGTAGTCCTGATGATGGCGCCTTGTTCTGGAGACTCAGCGACTCGCTTCACCTGCGTCATAGCTGGAGAAACGGCTACATCCTTTCCTTCTGTCATAGTTGTCGTCTTGAGTGACAAAGGAGGATAGTCAGGATGTTCCAAGCCGAGTCGACAAGCGTCACACCTCTCGAAATGCTTTTGTCGTCTCTGCTCAGCTTGGCGCCTTTGCTTCCTCTCTTTCCTGCGTCTTGCAAAATCAAAAGCGTACATCCATCCTTCTGTTTCTCTCCTAGACTCATGAGGTTCTGAAGCCGGTTCATCGGGTTGAGCAGAAACGACCTGGAAGCCTCCCTGAGTGGTCAATACTCTCTTCACATCTTGCTGGATCCCTTCGGCGCTCTTGGGGGATTTAGATCCAGAGATAGACGTATCTACTCTGAAAGTAACGGTTCGTAAGAGGAGGTTGACAGATAGGTCCTTGATGGATGATATGGGATCGAGGAGCGCTGTGATGGATTCGACACAGGATGGACAGTGCATGTTGCTGACTAAGAGAGTCACAGAGGGAAGATGGGTGGGTAAATCCATAAGATTGGGCATCTTGGAGAATCAATCCGTTTTGATACGAAGGTGAGTGGGAGATGGGAGTTAGATGTTGTGAGTGTGGGAAACAAGTATCATTGTTTTCAGCGGAATTATGTACGTTTGTATCCTCAAAGACTGCGGTGGATTGGCGGCAAAAAAAAACGATAAGATGAAACAAACCTCCACTCAGGCGAAAGTACCTCTCAAGAACTTATTTGACCCTACCTATAGCACAAGCCGCGCAAGTTGGTAGATAGGTGTGCGTCATCGGCATTTCTTTTGCTGCGGATCAAGTAGGCGTGCTCACTACTGGAATTATCTTGCTTCATTTATGTGGCATTCTCAGTGCACTGGGGGCCTTTGAGCGGGATAAGTAGACATGAGGGTGAACCATTTTACTAGCTTTGTGGCAGGAACACAAGGCTGGAATGTGTTGGAGCACGGAAAGTAAGATTATTGCCTTGCCACTCCATTCTGCTTATCTAACTCGTTGAGAGATGAGCTACTTACAGACATGAAAAGTACTCCAACACAGCTGTCTGTTGACGCTATCTATAGTTAGGCAATACGAGGTTTTGTCAAAGAATGCAAGCAGGCACTGAGGTGGTGGTGTAATAACAGCCCAAACCGGCCATCACATGTCCACAGCCTTCTATTGAGAGTCTCACGAGCTGAGCTATTGGACATTTAATCAATGTATTGATTGATTGTTTGGTTCTTGCCTTTAGGGGGCTGGTCACACAAAGTAAAACATCCGATCATGTCTATGCATGACATGTTGCTCGTACGAAATTGGACGCAATCAGACAAAGTGTTTTAAGAGTGAAATTATGTTCGAACATTGACTTGAACCGGGAACAGAGTACAAGAGAGGGTCTCTTGTCTAACAAGAGATGTCAGGCACAGGAACGGGGGATTCGGTACCTCGTCATTTTTGTGTCTCGCTCTGTTGTGAGGTTTTCTCTCGTATGAGACACTCGCTGGATCATTAGCACCAACTCAGTTGAGATTAAAAAGTGAGATAGGAACATTTGTACAAATAAAGCTTGAAAGCATTCGAGGGCCTAAAGAGAGTGAGTGTATTGGGACATAGGACTGCAGGACAAAGTAACAAAGCAGGCAGGCACATAGAGGAAGAAATGGCATGCTCTGTGATACTCTCTAGTGCTCGACACAAGGGTTCACTCCCCCTGCGCTTATTACGTACGAACCGAAACCGGGGGATGTAATGTTCAGGCACGGCACTGAATCACGTTTTCTGCACGCGAAGAGACGCGCCAAGACGCCCGATTTGGAGTTTCAGGGTCCAGTTTTTGTTTTTTTGGTTCTTTGGGTCGATCATACACTACGAGTATTTCGACGAGGCGTTCGAGTGCAAGCACGCCAGGAGGCGTGACTCCTCTCCGCTACCACTGACGGCGGCGGTCAGTCACGAGAGCCCAAAGGGTGAACCATCCCATATACACACACCTGGGACCTATGTCATAAGATCCATATAATATATCCCCCATATGAAAGAGTAGCAGCCGTAGAGAGGTCTCATCTCATCTCGCTCCTTCGCGTGTACTCGTATAGGTAGGTAGTAGTGTTGGTTAGGTAAACGTTTTCGTCGAGTGCTGGTACACCGACTGCTCCACACTTGTTCTTTTTCTCAAACCTTTTCGTATTCTCTCTTCTCTCGACCACCAACTCGACACATACGCTCTTTTCATTCTCGACTTGACTTTCATCACGATTCTTTACGACAAACTGCTTTCTAATCTCCAGCCCACGAACGGTTGAAGAAGCACTCTGGACGAACCACCTCGACGGCCAGACTCGCGCGTCTCACCCCCGCATTCGACACTCGCGAGACATCCGGGTCCGTTGATCTGTTTTGCACGCTTCCGACTCACGCCGGTCTCAGTTGAAAGGACGTCAAGTATATAACAAGGGACGTTATTGGGAGCTGTAAAGCACGGTCTGTTCGTCCTTGAGCCTGGTGCTCTGGTTTCTTCTTTTTCCCTTTCTTCCTCTTTGTGAGTTATATCTCTACATGATATGTTTGCGTGTAGGATCGTGTGAAATCGTGTCATCTTCCTGTCCGAGGGGCTGGCGAGTCCAATGTGCCTGTTGATCAATCAACCACACCCGTCGGTCACACGGCAGGGGGCGCGTGCTTTGGAGAGGGGTTGATTCAACGCTCCGAATGCGTCTATCCCTTTGATGTGTGTATGATATCCTGGAGCGTTTCAACGACTCTTCCCCTCATCGTCGTTGTTCAAACTCCCTTTCGCGGCGCGTTCAACCTCCTCTCCCCTTCACTCCCTCCCTTCTTCTCAACTAAAGCGTTTGCTTGGCATTTCTCCTCCTTCTCACTGTCTAGATTCCCAAATCTCCTTCTCTTACTCTCCAATCGATTTGGTTGCCTTAGTTTCTCATTCATACCACCACCATCGACCCTTTCATTCCGCTGACACGTCCATTACACTCATAGTTCAACCTCAAACACTTTCAAGCACTAGTTTGAAAATCTCTTCCTTTGATCCATTTTTATTCCCCCGTCGCGAGAAAGGATTGATCCAACTCTGATTCGTCTTCCCCTTTCAACTCGATTTGCCTTTCATCACGTCGACTTGTCATTTAAACCCCCAGCTCCGGTAGCTTCTTCATATTCGCACTTGTACGAGCCGGACTCGAAAATCAACGTACACAAGTTCACTTGCATTTCATCATGTCCACAATGGCACAGGCTGTCTATCTTCCGCCTCCGTCCCTTCCTCTCATCCCTTCGTCGCCGGACCCAACACCACTGAGGACGATCGCATTCTCAGTGGCCGAGGCAGCTCTTCAGCCGGACCCTAACTCGCCTTCGTTTACTTCCAGCCTGTCTCGTTTCCCGACTACAGACGACATGTTCGCCTCATCGTCTGAGGACATTCAAGGGTGGACGGCTCCATGGAGCAAAATAGAGAGGAGACCAAGTCTAAGTCGTCAAAGGAGTGGTGAGACCATCTGGAGCGTTGTCGATGCGGCTACGGAACGGCGTGAACACCGCAAAGGTCAGTCTCGTGATCGTTCCAAGTCTCAGCGCTGACATATAAAGCAGGACATGCCTTCCAGCGCAGCTCCACACTACCTCCCAGTCCACCTATTTCACCTCTGTCGTACGCCTTTGTCCTCCCTTCTGGATGCCGTCTCGCGGCGTCGATCGCCTCAACCTCTCACCCTTCCAACATCTCTGTGTCAAGCGACTCGAGATTCTCATTGTTCACTCGGTCTGCTGAGCCTTCTCCGACGCACTCTACGTTCGCAGGCTTGGATCAGTCCCGGCCACCGCCAGAGTTTGTTCCCCGCCTGTCTGCTCAGGAATTTGCGAAACCGCAAGGACCTCCAAAGCACACTCGTACCAAATCGGATCTGATGCAACACAAGCTGCCACCGGTATCCCCTACTCGGCAGACGACCAAGCTGCCTAGTCTGGCTCAGATCCAAGCGAAAATGTCCAAAGGACATCGTCGAGGTGCTTCGGTCGGTTCTGTGCCACAGATCCAGCCTCGCAAAAAGATGGTCATGCGTACGGACAGTCAAGAGAGTGTCGAGGTCTTGCAGACCCCGACCGACGAGCATGGTCCCACGAGGCGAGAACCACGGATCGTATTCAGCGGTCCACACGATCCTCGACCTCCTACCCCTCCCAGTCCCGTCGGCAAAGAACCACGACTCGCTCCGTTTCTTCGTCAACGCACCAGTGGTCGTCTAGCCAGTGGTGCCCGATCTGTCCGGAGTATTCCATCTCCTGAAGGGCCGATGCTGAAAGTCACGCCCCCAACTCTTGAATCGCTTCCGAGATTCACATCGCCTGTCTCATATTTTCAGGCGCCCAGGACACCATCGCCAACACTGAAGCAGTTCAACCTGATGGTTTCAACTCCACCACCCCGTCGACCCACTTCCCCATTGAGCAACTCTCCGTCTTCGCCGACTGGTTCCATGCGCTCCTCGTCCACTGCGAGCCCGACGTTGAGCGTCCCAATCATCACCTGCACACCTGCCAGTGAACGGGTGTTGCGAGATGGAATCGAGCACGAGTCGGACGAAGACGACGTAGTGGTTTTTGACGGCGAAGCTGAGTCTTCAAAAGACCGCGAGGAGCGTGAACGCCGCGGTAAGGAAATGAAGGATAGGTTGTTACAGCGACGCAGGTCTGATTGAAGTGACCACAAAGTCAATGACAAAGGTTTAATTGAATCGATCACAATCGTCTGATTGGAATGACCAGAGATGAAGTGGAGACATGTAGAGTAAGATATGGAATGGACAATTTGGGAGGAGACGACGACGACGACGACACCTTGTAAAAGTTACATTTAGGCGTAAATTACCATTAGCCCTGGTAACCCATACATACATACACAGTCCTGGTGTAAAAAAAACCATTCTCGTCGACATTTGCTTTTTTAAAGAGCTAGATGCTCGATGTGTCTAGTTTTCTTTTTGTAAACAACATAGATGAGTCTGAATGCACCTGGATGATTGCACCCAGTCGGAAGAAGGTGAAGATAAAAATAACATCTCGGTTGTACGAGTACCGGCTATACGCGGTGACCGACTCAAATAATTCATGATGATGGTCGTTTTGCGTGCTAGGTAGAAACAAGCAAGCAAGAATAGTTAGGAGTAGTTAGTAGTCTATCTGTCTTTCTCTCTGTCATTTAGGTCTGATCAGATCAAAGTCGAGCTCCCAGTCCAAGTGCAAATCCAGGTCCAGATCCAAAAATGTCATATCTGAACAAATACGACACACCGACACCGACTCCCATCCCAGCTGATATCCACTCTCAAACGCCTGTGTCGGAATACGATCAGAACTTTGTGTTTCCTGTCAAAGTACTGAGGAGTGATAGAGTCGAATTACGACCATTCATCGTGAGTCCTTGCCCTTATTCAGTCACTGGTATTACTCATTCCTTTCCTCTTTTCTCATTCTACTTGCACTCTTAACTCCGTCTCAATCCCCTTGCCTCTGACATGCCACTCCTCTGCCTCTGGACATCTACAGTGATAGATCCTAATTAAATCCGATATCAATTTCAACCTCCTCACACGACTTGATTACTTTATGCTAATGATGATTCTTTGGGGTTTCATTTTCCGTCTCTTATCAAATAGCCATCTGAACATGCTACGATATTACAAGATGGTCTAAATCAAGATATGCTCGAATGGTTACCGCTAGAACTTAAACCCGAGGGTTTATATGCTTTTATTGAAAAGAGCTTTAGAAGTAACCCTGTACGTATACTTTTTACTATTACTACTCAAGAGGTAGAGAGAGAGATAGTGGATCGTCATTCTTTATGAGTCTTCTCTTCTCTTATTCGTAAGAGATATGAGCTATCATTCGAGATGGGTCATTGTACTTGGGATGAGTTTTTTTCTCGCTCCACGAGGAGTATTGGAACGTCATTCGAGATGGTTCATTGTATTTGCCAAGAGGATTGGATCTCGTATTTGACGAGAGATTTGAACTATCATTGTATTTGACGATACACGATATTCTGTGTATATGCCAAGAACCGACACCTAGAGCTGAATTCCACCCCCGTTCTAGGCATTCTTATGGCATGCGATATATACCTCGCTAGACCCCAATCCGACACCTGACCAATATGAAATCGCAGGGACTATAGGGATGATCAACGCCAGTGTGGCGGATCAGGGTGCTGAGTTGGGTTGGATCATGATCTTACCCAAGTTTCAAGTACGTCTCATTCTCCCACCTCCTATCTCCTATCTCTTGACAATCCTATCTCCTATCTCTCTCCCACCTCCTATCTCCTATCTCCGACCTTTATACTCCGATAACCTGCTGCCTTGGAGATTGGAAAGCTTGGACTGTCGCTGGATCCCCACACCTCAAGTCTCTCGCTGACATATGTTTCTTCTCGCCAAAATAGAAAACTCACACCCTCACACACGCAGCAGGAACAATGATGCACCGGATCCTAGACTCACCCACGTCCGGCGGCCTAGGTCTACGTCGTTGTCAATGGTTCACGAATTCTCTCAATGACAAATCTAAATCTGCTGCTCTACGTCTGGGATTCACGCACGAAGGCACTTTGCGTGCTCATAGGGTTTTACCACTTGGTAAAAATGGTGCAAGAGGTGAGTGCGGTTGATTGTCATTTACATTTGATATCATCCACTTGTTTGGCCCGCCTCTCTCTTGAATAGGGAACTGGATCCAGTTCTCCTACGCTCAGCCACTCTTTCGACTGTTCGGCTTGTATTATGGGCAAACGGATCGAGGACGTTGATGCTGACGCGTGTTGTAGACGGACGTGAAGGAGAAAAGCAAGACCTCAAGTCAAGGGATAGTTGGCTTGCTTCGGTAATCTGGACGGAGTGGGAGGGTGGAGTCAGGGATCATGTTGATAAACTTATGGCTAGGCGGTGAAGAATACACCTCAGTTGTAGAAGGGGTGTAGAATTCCGAGCTTCAACTTAGTTCATTGCTTTTGCCACCCGTTCATCACGTGACTGGATCGCGTCAACTAACGCGTATGCTATCTTTCTTTTACAGTATTCAACTCCTTTACATCTGAAAACACACTGATCGGGAAAGCGAAGCACACAGCTGATCACCTCGAAGATGGCTCGTGAAGCGCAGAAGAGGCGCTCCGAGTCTCTCGACGAGGATGGTCCTGATGCTTCTTCAGTCGAAAACGATAGATCAACCTTGGTCTGTCTGCTCTTCCTCTGTCTGATTTGCCGCTAGCTGATCGGAGGAGCAGATCAAACGTGTCAAGATAGAACTTGCGACAGAGCGACATCTACCTGCTACGTCTGGAGAGACGAACGAAGAAAGTTTAGTAACGCAAGAAGAGAGGATCGAGGAGGACGAGGACGAGGAGGACGAGGATGAGGATGAGTCTGCGGTCGAGAAGACTCAGGAATATGCGGACGATGAAGAGAATATCAGGGTGTTCAATGAGATCAGGCAGAAAGAAGGCAGACGTATAGGGGTGAGTGGTAGTTGGGCTTCGACCGCTTTGCTTTCTTCGAGTGGTCAGAGATATTAGATAGCGATTTCTTTCCTCCTACATCATCACAAGTCCTCCTTAACAGATGCCGTTCTCTTTTCCGACATTTGTCTCCAATCTGGCTTGTCCTCTTCATCTGTTTCACATGAGGGGACGACGACACAAGCAAGACGTTGACTTCAATCTAGAAAGCCTCGGAAGCCGGGATTATCAAATCCATCGTTCTCATCAACTTCATGTGCCATCAACATCTCAATGTCAGCTTTGGGAGCCGCATGAACTTTCTCGTCGGACACAACGGAAGTAAGTCATGGTATCACGAGCCTTGCAACATAGCTGATCCTGTCTCAGGTGGCAAGTCAGCCGTTCTCACTGCTATCTCCGTTGCTCTTGGTGGGAAGGCCGCCCTGACTGGACGAGCTCAGGGCTTGAAGGATTTGATTCGTAGGGGAAGCGAGTGAGTCTTGTGCATGGGGGCCGGCGGCAGTAGTCTAATCAAGAATAGCAAGGCAACAATCACGCTGGCGTTGAACAACGCTGGTGTGGATGCCTATAGGCCCGACGTTTTTGATCGCGACCTCATCATTGAACGGACGATCGACAAGTCGGGTGCATCCAGTTATAAATTCCGTACAGTAAAAGACGGTCGAATACTGGCATCAAAGCGCGAGGAGTTGAACAATATCTTGCTCCATTTCAACCTAACGATGGATTCCCCTCTCACAGTGCTGACTCAAGACGCAGCACGGTCTTTCCTCCAATCTGCCCAACCCTCTGATTTATATCGAGTAGGTTGTTTACTCTTCAAATTTGTACATGTTCATTGATCATCACCAGTTCTTCCTGGATGGCACCACTCTGTCTACTCTTGCGCATCGCTATGAGGAGGTCGGCACCAAAATTGAACAGATTAAGGCCTTACTGGCTCATCAGGAGGAGCGAGTGCCGGATTTGGAGCAAGAGTTATCGGAATTGAAGCAAAAGATCGATGCATCCCGGCAAATTGCCGTGCTCAGACAGCAGCGAGCTCTACTCGTAGACGAGATTGCGTGGTCCTACGTCGAAGCGAAAGAAAAGGTGAGATCGAGCCTATTTTGCTGCTGATTGATGTAGGAAGTAGCAGAGACCAAAGAGAAGCTTGAATTCGCCCAGGAGAAGTTAGCTACAATTGATGTCGAGATCCAGAATGAAACGGTGTGTCCATCTCCGCACTAATCGCACTCGCTCATGCAAGGCCATAGGTCAAACTCAAACCGCTGGACGAGGAAGTGCTTTCTATGGAGAGCAAAATTCATGCTGCCAAAGCTCAGCGGGTTCCAGTAGAGCAGGAGCAGAGGCTAAAAAAGGCGCTGCTGGATAAGGCCAAAGCCGAAATTTCGAATTTTGATGTGAGCATCGCATCCTGCTTCAAACGGTCGCTGCTCAAACTGTCGTAGGCTTCCATTGAGGAGGAGCAGCAGAGTATAGATGAAATCGAGAGCGATATCAAACGATACAAAGATCAGATTACAGCCAAGCAACTAGCCCTTGAAGCAGGAGAAGATCCGAAACGAAGACAAGAACGAGAAAAGCTGCAGCAGATGCGCGACCTAGAGCGTAAACTACGCCTTGAGGCCCCTGTCATCCAGGACCAGCTTGAACCCGTCAAACAAACTGAAGAAACTCAGCAAGAGGAAGTGGAGCGACTTAGTCAAGCTGTACGTTATGCGTCCCAGGCGGTAAACCAGGCCGAAGCCAGACTGGCCAACCTAGAACGCCAAAAGTCGAGTCGGTTATCCGCTTTCGGAACTAGAATGGACCAGTTTGTCGAAGAGATGAAAAGGCAGCGTTGGGAAGGACCGGTCCTAGGACCATTAGGTCTGCACGTCAAGCTTGAAGACAATCAATACCGCGATGCCTTTCATTCGGTACTTGGCAGTCTTCTCTGCTCGTTTGCCGTCACAACTTGGAATGATCGGACAAAGCTGCAAGTGATGCTTCAGGAATGGGTTTCGCGCAGGTGAGCTTTCGAAAACCAACTTGCCTGATACGCAGGGGTCTGGTGCCGGGTAATTTCCGTACAGGCATGACACCTCAAGGGGGTCGAGTCCCGCCTCCCCAAGTCATCAAACATGATAACGACATATTCGATTATTCTCGTGGTGACCTTAGCCACTTGGGTCCGACGGTCCTTAGCAAATTGAAGGTGGGCCTCATTTGTGCTGGGTAGGCTGAAACGAAACAGATTGACAACCCGGCGGTGGAGCGGATTCTTATCAACTCTGCAAACATCGAGCGAAGCTTTGTTGCACCCACTGTACAATCCGCAGATACGGCGATGACGAGGATGCTTGCCGAGGACAGGGTGCTGGCGGCATGCCAATTCTACACTGCAGACGGCTTCAGTACCAGCGGACGGGATCTCGGCAGGTGCGCCACCTACTCTGAGCGATGCGAGAACTGACGTGTCTGCCTAGGAATCGTACTTCGGGTCCCCTACAGAGGTGGAATGGCAACATGCTCTTTTCTGCGGATCTCGAAAGGGATATAAGGTGCGCAGTTATTCCTTTTCAACAAGTTTTCACTCACTCCTGCCAGACTCCTGCAAGCCGAAGTGGAGGAGAATAAGAAAGCAGAGCAATCGAAGCAAGCAGAGCGGCAGGAAGCTTTTGAGCAGCACAAAAGGACGAAAGACAGGGTCTCAGAGCTAAATGTGGGGCTGATATCTGTTCTTGAGCTGACTGTTTCAGCTGAAGCTCGAGCGAGTTCTCCGGGGAGCAAAGAATGCGCGGCAGAACCTGGATCGTTTGGAGGAGCAAGTCTTAGAGCTACCGACCGATGAGATTGGGGCTTTGGAACGCCTCAGCAAGGTGAGTGACTAGAAATTTCGCTGTCATGCTGATTGTTCTTTTAGGACAAGCAAGACGAGCTGGACGCTGCTCGACTTCAGCTCACAAAGATGCTGGCCGACAAGGCAGAGCTGGTGAAACGTTTCGAGGTATTGAAAACCGAGCTTGCGACTCTCACTCGCAAAGTGGAAGACTTCGTACCGGATATGGTCGAGAAAGAGGTATGTAGTACCAACGTAGCCCTCAACTAACCCGCGTAGACAGCATTACAGGCTCTTATCGATATACGGACGACAGGAAAGCATCGCTATCAACATTGGAAGAACAGTCGCGAGAAGCAAATGGCAAAGGTCGAGGAGGTAACACAGGATGTTACCCGCCTCGAGAATGAGCTCACCGTGAGCACTTTGGACTAACCAGGAGGCCTTGATGCTAAAATTGGACAGGACTGGACCGCTAAAGCTTCCTCCTACTGCCCAACTCGAGTTCCTGTCACCGCATCCCCAAAGGAGCTTGAGGAGAAGAAGAAGAGGAAGGAGCGGACGATTGTGGAAGCTGAGAAGCGGTCCGTGTTGCTCTTTCTGTGCCTGAGAAATCTAGCTGATTGTACTTTGCAGACAAGGTGTTACCGCAGAGGAATTATTCCCGCTTTGGAAAGAGAAATCCGAAAACTTGGCAAGAGTCAAGGCGAGCGTGACCTCACTCTCGCGGGTGGTCAAGGCCAGTGGACACCTTTCGACTTTCGTTTGAGTGCTGATTGTAGCAGGCTCTCGTCAACACTCTTGTGAAGCGACGTACTTGGTGGACTGATGCTCTACGCCACGTTGCTGTCAAGGCGCGGATAGCTTTCATTCTTGGACTGGAAAAGCGCGGCTTCCAAGGTCGACTTGATTTCGACCACCAGCATCATAAATTGATCGTGGATGTGAGTGCACAGCTCGTGTATCTTTTGGATCGACCGGCTGATACGGGCAGGTGAACACAAATGCCCAATCTCAAGCCACACTTACTGCCTACAAGATTCCTAAAAACCTCTCGGGTGGCGAAAGATCATTCGCGACTGTTGCTCTGCTCCTGGCGCTCTGGACTTCTGTGGAGAGCAAAATCCGCTGTCTCGACGAGTGGGATGTATTCTTGGATCCCGCCAATCGGAGGATTGCTGCCAATATCCTGGTAAGATCTCTTTGCCTTCCAAGGTGAAGGCGCTAACCGTTGCAGCTTGAGGGTGCTCGTGAAAGCGATGGCAAGCAATTTATTCTTATCACACCACAAGTGAGCTTCTTTCCTCGAACGGTCTGTAGCATTAAGTCGCTGATATGAGCAGAATATGAATGGCATCAGCATCTCTGGTGCCGACGACAGGACCATCAGACTTTCTGATCCCAATCGCAGCAATAATCAGTGCGTCCCTTGGCTGCGTACACGAGGTTGCTGATGCAGACCGTCAGATCTACACTTCCGTTTGTGGCTGCATAACGAGCAGCATATGCCCACTTGTTCGGCTTCTTACTGTCCCTTTCAATGTCGATTTTGTTCATCAATTGTTGATATGCCTATTTGATTTCGAGGTCTAGATGGTCGTTGGACATGTACGCTTTCGTCACTTCATGATATCGCGATGCATTGTCCATGCCATGCTATATATTGTCTATCGATTCTAAGCTACAGTAGTAGTGTCGACGGGGGAAGTGAAGAAGACATTGTCGGGATAAGCTTGAGTGCATCGAATCAAAGTGCGAGTACAGCTCCAACGCCCACACCAGCCAACATTGTCATTACACCTATGACCGCTGTAGCAGGCAGTTTGGCCCTATCTCCCGCTGCTGACGATTGTGTAGATCCGGAACTTGTCGCTGCCGTTTGACTAGTACTACTGCCTGTTCCTGCTGAAGTGGAAGTGGATGTCCCATTCGCTGTGCCCGTGACTGATTCATCAAGAGTTCGACTATTTACTTGACCACCACCGTATGGCCAAGCTAATTGATCCGAGCCAAGGGGCAAGAAACAGGTCAATCCATTCGCTGTGCCATTCACGAAAGACCAACTTGATCCTTGTGATGAAGAGTCTGAAGAATCTGTATCGAACGGGCCAGGGTAAGAGATGGTGAGGTTTTCTGTAGATGTCGATTCTACCAGCAGAGCTGTGGGAGGATGAGGAGTTTGGTCGCCTGTTGTGCAGTTTGGACCGGAACTTCCACTCTACGAAAGACGACCAGAAAGTCATGTCAGCTTCTTATATGATGATGGATGGTTGGTCTTTTAGTGTGATGATGGTTGGTCTTAGTGTGATGATGGTTGGTCTTAGTGTGATGATGGTTGGTCTTAGTGTGATGATGGTTGGTTAAAAGAGGACAGAGGGTTATGGAGGGGAGATGGTAGGGGATGAAGAGAGAGGAAAGGGGAGAGATAACACGAACAAAGGTTACGTTGCCAGTGAATGAATTGTTTTGAATGATAAAGTTCCTTGCACTGGATACACCCTATAATGAAAATAGATAGTTAATACACGTAAAAGACTAGTTATTCTGAAGGGGGAAATAAGGATGAGAGCTCACGATACCAAATGCGAATGCTCCACTCAAAACGTTATTCTGGACTGTACCTCCCATCGATTGATTCGTTCCGTACTGCCTAGATTCGATTAAGCTATCGAACAGACTTGACTGGTTTTTTGCCACATGTGAAGGGGAACTCACTCGTTGAACCATGCCCTGGGCCCAATAGCGATTCCCATCTTGATGATTGCGCTTGCATTATTGGTGCCTAGTGTAGCATTTCCATACTATTAAACATTCGCTCAATCAGCCCTGCTAGCCTTAAGACGGGATACCTAGTAACGTTGAGAGGGAGAAACGGAATGGGAGGAGGGAAATGAGAGGAGGAAGGGGGGGGGGGGGAGGGGGGAAATGGAAACTTACGTCTGTCGCGAAACCACCCATAATGATGTTGTTCTCCACGACCGTGTGCGAATAATTCCCATCTGGCTTCCAAGGCAAAACATCCACCACTATCTATATCAGCACTTCATGTGTCGCTCTCATGATTATTCGTACATACTGTTAATACCTCCTAAGAGTGTTCTCTGAGGGATTAGCACACTTCGGAGTTTGTTAAACTCACAGTCTTGACGTGGATGGTATTATTGCGCACTATTGAGAATGGTGCGCCAAAGACTACGATTCCGCCATCTGTGGCATCTACGATCGTGTTGTTCTGAACAAGACTACTCATGCAGCTCAAGCTGATCCCATCTGACCACTGGGGACAAATCAGCCACAAGGTTTTCGAGGCATGAGGGGAGTTGACTTACCTGTTGGAAGGATTCGCTGCCACAAGGACCAATATCGTTATGCTGGATTGTCATGTTGTTACAATTGAATTGACCTTCAGCACTGTTCTCGTGAGCTCTATGAGAAACCAGGTAGATCTATCTGACTGACATATGCATACATGACCAACCACTGAGCGGATCAGCTTACAGCTCGATAGGGGAGTGAAAATAGCTTACCGTGGATCGTACGATTTTACATATTCAATAAGCTGATTCGAATTGGCACCGCCCATCTCGATGTTCGCTGACGGAGCCGTATAGATTGGATTGTCTCCACGATTCCCGTTGATCTGTCACAGAATCATCAGATATCCTGCAAGTCGTAGAGATGACTAGACTGACCTGTATATTTCGCAATTTGCAGCCATCTCTTCCTTGATCAGTAGCCTGAATGGCTGATGTGACGTTGAATCCCCCAACCAACAGCGTCGCTCGTGTATCATCGGTTGGATATCCCTCTGTACTGATTTCCTAGAAGAATTTCAGCTGAACATCAATGGGTCGTTTAGGGAGGGGGCTGACCTGTTCGGTGGCGGTGAAATTCAAAGGCAAAGACAGGTTGTATACCTTTCCAGCGCAAAGTTGGAGTGTATAATTTGCACCCCCAGCAGTGAGAAGGCTTTGTAGACCATCAGTATCGGTGGTATTGTCCGTGCATTGCGCGCCTGCGGATAGAGCAGCCGCAAGCACGGCAACGAAAATCGCACAGCCGCGCATACTCGAGTGTCGTGGATCTCGGCTCGGGTAGATAAAGTAGGACACGATTGTTGGTCCCTTTCAGAGTTGTACTCCTGCCGAGGCGGATGTGGATTCAGCCGTGTAGAGGTTGGTATCTCTGTCACACCTTTCAGCAACTCTGCAATAAATCGTCCAAGCTTGCAATTATAGAACCAAAGTGACGTACAACTGATTGAAAGATCTTGCTTGTATGGTCTAGGCTCTATATTATCGGAAGATGCTGCCAAATCACTGATACGCTTTTTTTTTAGTCAACAACACACGACACCGCTTTAAAAAAGAATAATAAACGTCTCGGAATAAAAACAACCGTGCCTGGCCCGTGCTGGTAATTTCCGAAACCCGACAAGAGGGGAGGCTCGGATAGAGATTCTGTTTCTAGCGGGATCAAATCCGCCACGAGCGTTGACGCCGTTCCCAGCTGCTCCAGCGCGCGTCGCTTGTTCTCTTCCTCACGATCACACACTTCGAGCCACTCTTTCTTCTCTTCTCTGTCAGAATCCCCGCGAATCCTCGCCCAACATGTCCTTCAAGAAGGATGAGGAGACCGGAGGGATGAGTGAGTCGAAGCTTTTCACACCTATGAAGGCCCTCAAATCTGACAACAAGTAGCATTCTACCACGACAAGTCGACTGTCATCCAGGAGGCACGGGCATTCAACGAGTCACCGATCTCTCCTCGCAAATGCCGAGCTCTTCTCACTCGTATCGTGTACCTGCTGTATGTTGGAGAAACATTCACCACACAAGAGGCCACTACGCTGTTCTTTGGCGTCACAAAACTGTTCCAACACAAGGATGTGCGTATACCGTCATGGCGGAGAACAAGTACTGACGCTGCTTTCTAGGCTGCTTTGCGACAAATGGTGTATCTGGTAATCAAGGAGCTGTCGACAATCGCAGAGGATGTCATCATGGTCACTTCGTCTATCATGAAGGACATGCAGCCAAATCTCGAGGTGGTGTACCGGCCAAACGCTATTCGAGCCTTAGCTAGGATTATAGATGTCAGCATATTTTTTCCCTCTCAGGACCCCAGCTGATTCTCGCGTAGGCACAATCAGTCCAATCCGTCGAGCGATTCTTCAAGTCCGCTCTCGTCGACCGCTCCTCATCCATCGCTTCTGCATCCTTAATCTCCTCGTATCATCTCTTCCCCCTTTCTCCAGCCATCATCAAACGATGGTCCAATGAAGCTCAAGAAGCTGTCAATGCGAAGGCTGTCTCATCAGGCGGCGGTTACGGTGGATCCGCATCGGCGTACCTCAGTGGAGGCGCCTCGGGTGGCTACCAGGCCGTGGCCAGCACCAGTTACATTATGCAGTATCACGCGCTTGGTTTGCTCTACTTGATGCGAGAGAAGGATAGGATGGCAATCACAAAGATGGTACAACAGCTTGGAGCCGGTGGAAAGGGCAGCTCTGTCGTGCGGAATCCCATGGCTATCTGCATGTTGATCCGCTTTGCGAGGAAGGTCATGGACGAGGATCCAAAGTGAGCTACTCTTTTACCTTTTCTAATGGACGGAGAAGCTCACGAGTCCAGCGTTGTGAAGCAAATGCACGAATACCTCGAGGGACTTTTGCGACACAAGTCGGATATGGTCAACATCGAAGCAGCACGGGCCATATGCGAAATGCGTCATGTTTCGACTGGTGATCTTTTCCGACCCGTTGCTGGTGAGACCTGCATTCGATCTTTTTCGCCTTGAAGCTAATAATCTCAGTGCTGCAACTGTTCCTATCGTCTCCTAAACCTGTCTTGAAGTTCGCCGCCATCAAAACCCTCAGTAAGCTGGCGCAGACTCAACCAGCTGCCGTGGCGGCATGCAACCTTGATATGGAGAACCTCATCACGGACTCGAATCGTTCAATCGCAACCTACGCTATCACCACCTTGCTCAAGGTATATTGTTTCCCCCTCAGCGGTATGCACGGCTGACATTGTATAGACTGGTAATGAGGCTTCCGTTGATAGGCTCATGAAGCAAATCTCTTCCTTCATGGCCGACATCACCGATGAGTTCAAGATCATTGTTGTCGACGCCATCCGATCACTATGTCTAAAGTTCCCCGCCAAGCAGGCAATCATGCTGTCATTCCTGTCTGGTGTACTTCGTGATGAGGGAGGATACGATTTCAAGCAGGCAGTGGTTGAAGCGATCTTTGATATGATCAAATTCATCAAGGACTGCCGAGAAGCTGGTAAGTAAATTGGGTGTCGGGATGGATCTTGAGCTGATTTAATGACAGCATTGGCACACCTTTGCGAGTTCATCGAGGACTGCGAGTTCACCAAGCTTTCAGTCCGCATCCTCCACCTCCTCGGTATCGAAGGACCAAAGACGCGGAACCCAACAAAGTTCATCCGATACATTTACAACCGAGTTGTGCTGGAGAACGCCGTCGTCCGCGCGGCTGCCGTTAGTTCGCTTGCCAAATTTGGTGTGTGTGTTGAGGACCAGTCTGTTATGAAGAGTGTCGGCGTTTTGTTAAGGCGATGCTTGGATGACGTGGATGACGAGGTTCGAGATCGAGCCGCTATGTATATCCGTGTCTTAGAGGAGAAAGGCTTGGCCGATGTCTTCGTGCGAGAAGGTGAGCTTTCTTGACCTTTAAAGGCGGCTAGCTGACAGGAAGCAGAGGCTACCTTTTCGCTTGCTGCGCTGGAGAATGAGCTCGTTGCGTACGTCAAGGATGACGCGCGGCACTCGACCGCGTTCGATATCGCCCAGGTGCCCAAGGTTTCTCGTGAACAAGCTGCCGCCGAAATCGCCTCATCTCGACCTTCTGCGCTGGACACAATTGCTTCTTCTTCCAAATCTGCCGAACCATCCCCTGTGCCTGCGACGGCTGCCGAGGCTCAATCATCTTACGCATCGCAACTCGCCGCCGTGCCAGAGCTCGCTTCCTACGGACCTGTTCTCAAGTCTTCGGCCAAGCCCATCGAGCTCACCGAATCCGAAACGGAATACGTCGTCACCCTTGTCAAGCATATTTTCAGAGAGCACGTTGTATTCCAGTTTAACGTGTCGAATACGATCCCAGACACAGTTCTGGAGGAAGTATCTGTTTTGATGATTCCTTCACCTGATTCAGGCCTGATCGAGGACTTTATCATTCCCATCGCGTCTCTGACAGCTTCGGTTGGGCCATCACCGGCGTACGTCAGCTTTACGAGAGAAGAGCCAGAAAGCTACGCAGCTGGCAGCTTTGGCTGCACGTTGCGGTTTGTCAGCAAAGAGGTGGACCCATCGAGTGGAGAGCCAGAACAGGAGGGATACAATGACGAGTACCAGGTCGAGGACTGCGACCTGGGTGCCGGAGATGTAAGTGTTTCCCTCTTTCAAATTGAGAACAATTGTTAAAGCCAGCAGTACATCACACCGACATATGTTACATTTAATAGCGAGTGGGACAAGTTGGCGAGTGCGTCGTCAGTGACCGAGACATTTGCGTTGTCTTCATCTGAATCTCTCAAAGGTAAGTCTAGAATATCGAAAAGGAGGTCGTGATTTGACTGACGTCTTTGGTTAGATGCTTGCAGATCATTGATTGAAGTCTTGAATATGGAACCTCTAGGCGGCACAGAGACTCCAACATCAAACTCTGTTCACACTCTGACTCTGTCTGGTTTGGTGTCGGGCGGAGGAGGTAAAGTTCTCGCACGGTGTAGGATGACTTTCGCTCCTGGAGCTGGGGTGACGTTGGAGTTGAGCGTGCGAAGTGAGAAGGCAGAGGTAGGAAAGTTGGTCATGGCTGCTATTTAGATGTAACCCTTTATGGGTGGGTGGGGGAGCGGTCTAGTCGTATCGAATCGATGGTGCTTGAAATGCATTATGATATCTTTACAGTACTTGCATTCGTCATTTGAGTTTTCTTTTCTACTTGTACTCATTCAAACATTAGTCATCTTGGCATGTTGGATTCACAAGACATGGGGGTGAGATATATGGGCGGAGATCATCGTAGACTAGCTGACATATTTGAATGTGTCACTCATACTGATATGATGCAATGCATGCATGATCCTACAAACCAAACCTCACCTCACCTCACCTGCTAACGACCAACAAAAGACGCAAAGACGCGTTGTGTTCAATCTTTTGTCCCTCGCTCCTCATGGAAAAAAAAACATAGGTAGAGTACCGAATACGTTTTTTTAAGCAATAGCAGCTATGGTTCGGGTAGCATCACCACCTAGATTATCAGGGATGGCGAATCTTGAATCTATCTCTGATTGTAGTTTACCACCAAAGAGGACGTTGCCGTGTTGAGCGTGGAATTGAGCTAATCTAGCTTCTACTTCTGGGCCTAAAGAAGGATATTAGCAAAAAGCAAAAATTAGAACAGAAGACTAGTCAAGCACTCAAAGACTCACGGAAATGACGCATTAATCCTTGAATTGGCCAAGCTGCAGCATCACCTAAAGCGCAAATCGTATGTCCCTCTACTTGTTTTCTGATGTTCATATAATATATCAGCATATTTTTCTTTCATCCTCTTATCATGAAATACGAAGAAGAAAATGATGAATTCGTGGACTGATCCTTTTCACAGCATTCATGTATAGTCAAGTGAAGTGGCGGGTTTTGTGGTGAAGTGTAGTGTGGTGTATTGATAGTGTAGTGCAGTGTGTAGTGTAGTGTATTGAAAATGTAATGAGAGAAAGGAGAAATGAAAAGACTCACGTCAACTCCAATAACATATCAATTTCTCTTTCCTGTGCACGTCCCTCAACCATCCGATCCATCATATTCATCATCCAAGTCGTACCCTCTCTACAAGGAGTACACTGTCCACACGACTCGTGTTTGTAGAATTTGGCGAATCTGGCAATAGCAGAGATCATGTCTGTTGATTGGTCCATGACAATCACTGCTCCTGTGCCTAGGGAAGTTTGACAATCTTTCAATGAATCGTAGTCCATCCTACGACAAAGGGGCGTGGGTCAGCACAATACAGGCATTCAAAGAGAAGATGAAATGGGGTTTAAGGATTATGAGTTAGGATTTAGGATTGAAAAGTCAGGGTGGGTGTGGCACAATAGGATAGGATAGGATAGGATAGGATAGGATAGGATAGGATAGGATAGGATAGGATAGGATAGGATAGGATAGGATAGGATAGGATAGGATAGGATAGGATAGGATAGGATAGGATAGGATAGGATGAATTGAATACGCACAAGGCTTTCTCACACACTTCTCTGGGAATGACGGGAACGGAACAACCACCCGGGATAATTCCCTTCAAGTTCTGCCAACCACCTCTAACACCCCCACAGTGTTTCTCCAATAACTCTTGAAGAGGGATAGACATTTCCTCTTCGACTGTGCAGGGATTATTGACGTGTCCCGATACGCAAAACAATTTTGTTCCTGAATTGCGTTCTCTTCCGAATCCTGCAAACCACGCGCCGCCCCTTCGTGCGATCGTAGGTGCGACAGCGACGGTTTCGACATTGGCTACGGTAGATGGACAACCAAAGAGACCGACATCAGCAGGGAAGGGAGGCTTTAGACGAGGTTTGCCCTGTTTGCCTTCGAGTGATTCGATCAAGGCCGTTTCTTCACCACAGATGTAGGCGCCAGCACCACGGTGTAGGTAAACGTCGAAATCGTAGCCTGATCCGCAAGCGTTCTTGCCTATCAATCCAGCTTTATAAGCCTCGTCAATGGCTTGTTGAACGTGTGATGCCTCTTGGTAGAATTCTCCTCGAATGTAGATATATGCTGTCAAAAAAGAATCCATGTCAGTCAGATTGTAAGGGAGGGGATGGTCGACATACCGGCAGTAGCATTCATTGCTCGTCCAGCTACTAGACAGCCCTCGACGAGTTTGTGTGGATCACCACGCATGATTTCTCGATCTTTACAGGTTCCTGGTTCACCCTCATCGGCATTAACGACTAGATATCGTGGTCTATTCCCCCTTTAGTCAGAACTACTAATCCCACCAGACATCGATCTCAAGTCAAAGTGATAGACAGGCTTACCTTGGATCTTTCTCCCATCCAGGCTTATTCATAAAACTCCATTTCAACCCACTTGGGAATCCAGCGCCTCCTCTTCCACGCAGTCCAGAATCTTTGATCGTCTGGATAATCCAACTATCTCCCTTGAGCAAGATCTCTTTGGTCTTATGCCAATCACCTCTACTCTGAGCACCTTTCAGACCGTGATCATGTCGACAAAAGAGGTTGGTGAAGATACGATCTTGATCTTTCAGACCTCCGTAGTGTCTCACAGGAGGATCGGACACGGTCGCTAATGATCGGGATTGGGAGGTCGATGCGCGTAGAGAGCGGACGACGGGACGCACGAGTCTGGATGTGGATGGAATCATGATTGAAGACACACAGGCGATCTATGATCTTGTGCTCGCTGTCTTACAAGTTGTCTTGTTCGCTCTCTCTCTCTCTCTGTGTGGAATCGGCGACCAATGAAGCCGCGGACGATTGGAGGACGGGGTCCAGGGGTCCGGAGTTGCGGCGTTAAGGATATGTGGCAGGTAGCGGAATCAAATTCAAAATATCGGGTGGCAAAGACGTACGAGTGCAAAGTGGAGGTCATCCGCCGTGGGAACAAGGATATAACCGGCGGCAACAACACACAGACTGGGGCCTATTGTCAACAAACCCACATACAACATACACCAGTCACAATCTCAACATCACATTACTTGCTCAGTCAGCTAGTAGCACGAGTCGTCAATACATTTCCTTTGCTCTTTGATATCTGGGCTATTCGATACTCACACCCTCCTTGAGCTCATCGCCAACCGAGCTCTTATCGCCTTATCTCATTAGTCGATCGTCGACTCGATATCCAGCTGCCCCAACCGACTTGCTTCCCACATCCCCACGACTCTTCAGCTCATTCCGTTTCTCGTTCAGTGTAGAGCTCAGCTTGCTTCCCACAGCAACCCATTAGACCCAATCTTCGCATATACGTTAACCGTTGATTGATTGAACAAGCCGTAAGACCGGTCAGTAGATCAGAACAACATTCCAAGTGACCATCCTTTATCTCTCTGTCCCCTCAAAGGACGAGGTCGTGTGAGCTGTTTGTCTCTCTCACAACAAAACGGTCAGTCCACGTTGCATGTCTCTAGGGTTTTGCACGTTCGTGAAGACTGGACACACACACAATTCAAAGACGCTGACGATCACAAAGCATTGACTGATCTCTCTCACTCGACTCTGATCCCGATTATCTGCAGTTTCAAATACAATCACGACCGGTGAGTGATTCTTTGTCATTGTCTTTGATGATTAACCCGTGGGGGTGATTGGAAGGAAGCTGATCCTGGGTAGATATGGATTACTTGACTATCCTCGCCACTCGCTCCTTGGTTCTATTCCCACGACCCAAGCAGCAGCTTCACCCTCGAAGTTCATCCACCACATCCTCACTTTCTTCGCCCAAGACACCAACGATGGGTGTCCCTTCTCCATCACCTATCGTCATGCCAATCCATTCAATCGTATACGACGATTCTCACACTGCGCATTTCCTAGTTCAACACCTCTTACGCGACAGCGGTCTCGGACTAGGTATGAGTCCATACTCTATGAGTCCTGCTTCAGGATTCGGTATGAGTCCAGGACGAGAAATGACACACGAAGCTGAGGTGCTCGTCTGGCGAGAGATCGACAAGGCAAAGATGTTTGTTCGTGCTCTGGGGGAATGGTTCGCAACTTCAACAGACAACGATAATAGTGGACGTATCGATCAAGGAAGTCTTGATGCCCTAGCAGCTAAATTTGGACTGGGGATAAAGGGTGATGGTGATACAGACTCGGAAGGCGTAGGAGAGGATGAAGAACAAATAAATGGAGGTATTGCTATTCCTCATAAGAGAGCAGCAGTGCACACTTAGATTTTCTGCTCGGATTTCATATCATTGCTTCTCCCGTCTTGCGTCGTCGTCTTTTGTCTTTTGTCTTTCAAAGTAAATATCCAGCATGTTGTCATATCGTTATATAGCCAGAACAATGTAACTATCACCTCTCATTAGCGTATGTGCAGTTTGATTTCCTAGACAAACACTGTATCTACCTCTTCTCGGCATAGGAGATATAGATACAGATAGAAGATAGGTTGTGATTCTCTCTTTTATCTGAAATGGGATACGAATCCAATTATATCTCGACAACAACCTAGATGATTCAAAACCAAAACCAAAAAAACTCACCCAGCAATCATAATCATCCCCCCAATAGGAGTCAACGGACCAAAGACTTTGCCTACTTTGTCTCTAGCTAGAACAAGTCCAAATATAGTTCCACTAAAAGTAAGGACACCTCCCAGGATCATGCCACTAGCGACCCTGTATTTTCTGATACCGCTCAAAAGACCAGGATGGAATGATATAGCCAGCATCGCGAGACCGTTGTAGATCAGGTATTGAGAGGCCGTGGACCAGCTTGTGTGTGCTCGATCGGGGAGAGTGGGGTATCGAGCGCGCAGACCGTGCGCTCCGAATGCTCCGAGGGACATGCCTGTGGCGGCTTTTTGGTGGGTCGTGTCGTGTTGTGTCGTGGTATTTGGGTAGGGAGGGGAGGGAGGGGAGGGAGGGGAGGGAGGGGGAGAGGGGGGGGGGGCGGTTAGGAGGTAGGTAGGGAGGTAGACAAGTAAGGAAGGTTAGGAGGGAAGTAGGGAGGTAGGGAGGTAAGGAAGTAGGGAGGTGGGGCATGATCGGGGACAGAAGTTAGGGGGGAGAGGGAGATTGGGACAGGGTGACATTGAGATTGGTGACAAAGGTGAGAGTAAATCAACCAGGTGAGAAACCGGTGAGAGAGAAGATAACCCAGGTGAGGAGAAGGGTTATGGAGAGAGTGATAAGGGTGGAGGTGGATATAAATGAAGAAGAGTACAATCTATCAGCTCATGAGTTCGGTGGGGTCACAGATGTACTAACTGAGAAGAGCTCCTGATTTCCATACTGTCGCAGCATTCATCTTTGATTCAGCTTCAGACTAATGCATTCAAACAGCACACGTAGAGTTAGCTATATATGGGAAGCAGAGTGAAAGGTACCTGGGACAAGCCGGCCAGCCGAGATTCTCAATTCTCTAATATCTCACCTCTTCGCTGTCATTTCATAGCTTTGTCAACTTGTCTCTTCAACGTTAATCACTGCAATATCTAATCACGTCAGCAATGGCTGCCGCTGTCCCATTACACGTACATCCAGAAACATTCAATGCTGAAGAAGCTGCTCATGTAGCTGCTGAATTCGTTTCCAGTACGTGTACCTGTTTAGTCTCGCCGCTTGAGTTTATTTTGTGTTTTGTTTAGGTCTCGATAACCTTCCTGGAGAAGTCACTTTTTTACTAGAGGAGATTAAAGATAAAGATAATCGTATTAATCGTGAGTATATTCTTTCTTAAGATATTTGTCTCAATCATCAATGTCTTCACTATCCCTCGAGTTTATCACAGTCTTCACTTCCCTGTTACCTCTCACTGTCTTCACTTCCCTCTTAATCATCACCACTTCAGTACCCTCTTGCATCTCAATATATTCACTTACCTCTCAACCATCACTACCTTGCTGTCCCACTTCCCGCCTAAATCTCAAACAACCAACTCACAGAAGTAACTAACAACCCTCCAGACCTCCTTCAAAGAATCTCCAACAGACATACAGGCCTAACAAAATCCGCACTTAAATTCAGCACGGTCCAACCCTCCGGGACCACCTTCCCCTTACCTATCCCTGCTGGAGCTCCCATCCCACTCGACCACCTAAGCACGAAAGATCAACAAACGTTGATCAAGATCCAAGGAGAATGGGCTAAAGTGTCTGCATTGCAGGATGAGAAGATCAGGCTTGCAGAGCGCTTGGAAAGGATCGTGGCGAGGGCTAGAGTGAGAGGTGCGGCTGAGTGGGCTAGAGTCGGAGGGATGGGTTTGGACGAGGTCGAGAGGGAGAATAATGTCAAGCTTGGTGGGATGGGAGAAATGGGAGCGGGCGAATTGGTGCTGCCTCCTGGGGGATTAGGGAGCGGGTCAGACGGAAGACCTATGAAGAGTGAGTGGTGTTTACTTGATTTGTGCTTGCTTTATATCAACTTCGATATCCTGTCTACTTGTTACGTTGTCTTTCTACTGTTCATTCACGATGTCCCGTCTACTATTCCTACGATACCTTTCTGCTATTCAACTACGTGACTACTACACTCTACGATACCTTTCTACTATCAACCACGATATTTTCCACCTCAGGAAACAAAACTGACATGTATCCACAGAACGAAGACCAAACGCACTTCCACTCCCACTCCCATCAACCTTCTCATCCCCACTTGGTACCCAGATCCACCCAAGTACATCAATGCCACCACCCTCTTTCCCGACACCTTCAGCCCGCGGTTCCCTTTCAGGCAGAGCAGCACGACACGCACGGCATATCTCAAATTCACCAATGTCCGAGCCTGATGCAGACGCAGATGGCGATGCAGATGGTGATGGAGAGGTTGAAGCGGATAACCAACTTTACTGTCTTTGTCAGCAGAAGAGTTATGGAGAGATGATTGGGTGTGATAATGATAATTGTCGCTATGAATGGGTGAGTACCTTGGAAGAGATTTTGGGGAGTTCTGCGAAGGAGTTGGGTATCTCAAAGAACTCGTCGAAGCTGTCGAGTAGCTCGGAGAGCTTGGAGATCTCAACGAAGCTGTCGAGTATCTCGGAGAACTCGACGAAGCTGTTGAGGATCCTGAGATCTCATCCAAGGGGTCGAATGCCATGAAAAAGAGTTACTGATACCACCCAATTTAGTTCCACGTCAAGTGCGTTAATATCACACCACCCCTACCGGAGACCTGGTATTGTCCGGACTGCGTTCGCAAGCTGGGTTTGAGTTCAAGCGACGGGAAGAGGGATAAGAAGGGTAGGAAGAGATGATGCTGGAGCTCGAGAATAGATGCTAGCGAGACCTGTCCGGTCCTTGAGACGGGGAGTGACGAGGGAAGAAGGGGAAGGAGTCTGGTATCTTACATGTGTATACTTGTTTGTACTCTTGATGCCCATGCATTGAAGCTTGTATATTATGATACATGGATACATACTCTGGGTCAATGCACGAGAACAACGGCGCACAGACCGACCTGATCGACAGCTGAGCAGGCACCTTGGCGCGTTACTGTGCCTTTTGATCGTCTTGTTTTCGGTAACGTCGCTTATACGTACTCAAAAGTCCTCTTCCACTTTTCAAGTCGCCATTGTGTCTTTATGTCAAGGCCATCACATTAAGCTCTTCAAGTCTTTGGCCTCGTCGGTGTGGTAAGGCAAGTAGTCATGATGAATCCAACGACTCCGACTGCTCGCGTACCGTATCGAAACCCGGGTACACCACCTATAGAGCCTCTTCGGCTCGCATCTCCCTCACCTCATCGGCCATTCCGACCTCTCCCTGGCGAAGCCCACAACCCTTACCCCGAATCACCTACGGCCAGTCCCATGAGATCGCGTTCTCATGGTACGAAACGTCTTGGGCCTCCTCCTCCTCATTTCTCACTAAACCCTTCCCCAAAGAAACGAAAGTGGACTACGCCTCGTAGACTATCTCGACGCGTTTTAGGATGTTTCGCCCTCTTGGGACTCATGGTACTCGTACTGAAATTAAGTGGGGGCAATGGGAAAGATAAACTGAATCTGTTGACAAAATGGTATCAACCTTCAGAAAAGGATAAAAGTTTGGCCGGTTATCATGATGGTGGTAGTGGTGGTGGTGGTGGTGGTGGTGTTGTTGATGATGATGGAGTTTGTCATTTCGTTTCACCTATCGAAGCATATCAACGAGATTTACAACGTCTACGACAAAATTCACAAACGAGTACAGCAATCGATCATCTTAACAATATCACAGCATCATCACATGGTGGTGGTCATTATCATCATCATCATCACCATTATTCACCAACAGGTCATTTATTGATTTCAGATTCAACAGATTCACCACATCCAATTCCATTATTACTGTCATTGGGAGAGAAGAGATGGGAAGAATTATTATCTCGACAATCTAGAACACTAGAAGAAGCGGTGAAAGAATATATCAGACGATATAATCGTTTACCACCCCGAGGATTCGATTTATGGTGGGATTTCGCAATGTTGCATGATCTCGTTCTACCAGATGAATACGATAGGATCAATCTCGACCTTGCACCATTCTTCGCTTTACCAAAGAGAGAGATGAAAAGAAGGATGCAACTCGTAGAGGAGATGGCAGAAACCTTCACGTTGGTCATTCATGATGGAGATATCGAGGTTCAAATCCTCGATGAAGGAGGTTTGAATTGGGAAGGAACAATGCCTAGAGCAAGAGACATGAAAAAGTGAGTGAAAACCAACTTGCATTTTGTTCTTGAGCTAGGCATGGTGTGAATCTGGGTGCTGATAGGATTTGGGAAACAGGATCATACAGCCCTTTGCAAGGTTCTTACCAGATATGAAAGCGACTTTCTCAATCTTTGATCAGCCCCAGATCTACTTATCATGGGGACGGAGAGGATCGTTGGTTGATCTAGGTCTAAGAGGAGAACGTCAGTGATATCCCAGCCCACGTTAGAGAATTCAAATTGAGTAGAGCAGATACGACTCACTTGCAAGAGACCGATGACGCCTTTGTACGACTCAGCAGGAGCTGTCCACCAGATTCAAATTACAGATTGAACAAGACTTTCTCAGAAGGTCAGTATCATCACATAAAGTCAATCTCATAATAACCTGACAAAATGCTCACGGTGTATAGGCCGATCATTTATCTATGACAGTCTCGAAGCTGGAGATCCATGTCAAAGTATGTTACATCGCCCAATCATGAATGACTTTCTCAAACCTGACTAAACTTCGTAGATCCCTATCTGATTCCCCTCCATGGCTTGACGCTAGAACATCACGACCACGAGTCACATCCTAGACCACATACACAACTACTCCCTCTCTTCAGTCTAGCCAAGACTGCCATCAAGTGAGTTTACCTTTTTTGTTTGGTCGACTACCCTTCCCCATCCCATGCCAACCTTTTTCCTTATGTCGACTTCTTTTCCTATTTCGGCTTTCTTCTCCTATGTCGACTGTCGTCTTATATGTCGACTTCTTATTTTATGTGGACTTCTTCTCCTATGTCGACTGTTGTTTTATATGTCGACTTGCTACCTTTTCAACATCGACTTGACCTGTATAAAGAGCTGATACCCTACAGTTCTGATATCCTGATTACACCTCTTGATCAATTCAATGACCCACCCGGTGAAGATCCTAAATGGGAAGACAAGTCCAGTTCCAAGCTAGTATGGCGTGGCAGTCCTACTGGAATATCCATCATGTCTCGTGAGAATGATTGGCGCAATAGTCATCGTGTTCGCCTACATCATTTCGCCCGAAACGAATCGACCGCACCTACTCGATTCATGGTCCCTGATCTAGGCCAATTCGGGGACGAAGATCCAGAAGGAGAAGATGAGGCTGATCAGAGTGGTCCGTTGAGGTATGCAGAGGAGTTTGATGATACGGGAGAAACAATGGATTTCTTCTTTGATGTTCAGTTGGCGGGAGCACCTTTACAGTGCAAGGAAGAGGATGGAACTTGTGATGATATGGCGTAAGTTCTCTCAGAGGTCTTGCAATTTGGGTCTTAAAGACAAAGATGCGGCTTGAAACTGGTCATAGAGATACAGACGTGACCTGCAATTAGGTCATGAGACACAGACGTGACTTGCAACTGGGTCATGGAAATAAAGACGGGATCACGCTGACATGCATCAGGAATGAGATTGAATGGGCTGCCTTTCAAAGTCGAGACAAGTTGAACCAACACAAATTCTTACTCGATATCGACGGGAACGGGTGGAGGTATGTCGTTCGATATTGAAGCTAGGATACACATGCTAACGGACCTCGAGTGGCCGGTTTCGTCGTCTCATGAGCACCAACTCTGTGGTCATCAAGTCGAGCATCTTCACCGAGTGGTTTCAGCCTCACCTGATCCCGTATGTTCACCAGAGAGCAAGACAAAGGGTTCTGCTAACGTGTCACAGATGGTTCATGTATATTCCGTCCAAGCTCGACTTTTCAGACCTGGTCGATATTCTCGCTTTGTGAGTCTGTCTTTCCTGTCAATCTTGACCTCGGTGTGAAAACAAACAGGCCTCGCTGACCAGTCATACCAGCTTCCGTGGTACTCCCAAACATCCCGAACTAGGCTTCGACGAGACTGCCAAAGCTCTGGCACAGAATGGACAATGCTTTGCTCAACGCATGTTTAGATTGGTAGATCTTGAAGCATATATGATGAGGCTTTTCCTCGAGTATGCTGTGAGTCTACCGCATCTTGCCTACGAGCTGAGCTGATGTGGCTCAGAGAATTGCATCTGATGAAGGAGTGGATATGGTACGTTCCTACAGCATGGAGGGATGTTGGATTTGGAGGCTGACTTGGAGACAGGATTTCCACCTAGACGATGATACATTGGAGGATATAGGTCAAGGTTACAGGAACGATATGCCCGAAGAAAACCAGCAAGGAGAGAGCGATGTGTATGAGGAAGACCAGGATGAAGGGAACGATGCGTATGAAGAAGATCAGGACGGAGGGAACGATGTGTATGAGGAAGACGACGAGCAAGGCGGAAACGAGAATGATGATATGGATGACATTGAACGAGGAGAGAAGAATCAGGAAGACAACGAGATCGAGGAGGAAGACTGGGATGGATGGGACGTGACGCGCGAGGAGACACCACTTGAATATGTCGTGCCGGGCGGCGGTGATGGAGGAGGGGGATTAGAAGAGGAATCTCATCAAGCGCCTTGGAGAGCTCAAGAGGTAGTGGAGGAGCCCGAGACGGAGACGGAGATAGATGGTGGATATAAAGCCGACTCTGAGTACTCGGAGTGGGAAGATGATGTGCCTCCAGAAGCAGGACGATGGGAAGAGTGACTTGGGAACCGTTGATTTCTTTTGGTATTTGTTTTGGTTTGTTCCCCATACATGCATGGCTATGCGCATTTCCATCTTTGCCATTTTCAGGGAAATCTGAAACACGCAAGATGACTCCGACGGAAGGAATGGGGAATGAGAGAAAGAAAGAGAGAGACCTTTGAACAGTCGAGCTTTGGTCGCCTTCCTCGCCGAGTTTTTGACTTGTCCTTGCTTGTCATGAGGACCTTGTCGGTTGTCATTGTCACTGCTACTGCTGTTTTCTGTTTGATAGAAAAGTAGTTATCAGCTCGTAGAGATGGTTTCATTCTTCTCCCTGTTCTCCTCATTGAGGAAGAAGAAGAAAGCGAAACGAGGTTCTATCTCTACACCAGCATCACCTTCGAACCCCACCTCACCATCTCAGACACAATCCAAAGCTCGATTCTTTTCTCTTCGATCAAGGTCGTCTGCTCGACCTTCGTTACCTCCTAGGCGATCGTCAAGTAATGATAGTCTACGTCGTCGGAAAGACCAGGTACAGGTACAGGAAAGGGGTCAGAGGCAGGAGAAACTTGAATTGCCCAAACTCGATTTCGAGGTCCAAGCTCCTAATGAAAGTGAAGGATCACCACTTGGATTAGAAAGCGTTGGAAGAAGGCCTATATTGAGGACGAATGAGGTCGTCGTGTTGCAAGGACTGAAGCTAAGTGTGCAAGAGGTCGCTCAAGGTTGGAAGTGCTTTGGGAAAGCTCTGAAAGGATACGGTGAGTGCTTTTCCTTAGACCCCTTTCGGAGAATAGTGAATGGTTTATATTGATCTTGTTCGGTGTATAGGTGTACAAGAACCTGGTATATTATTGCCGCGACACAGTCAGGGGGAAGAGGACGCACAACGATACTTGCTGGCTTTGTTCGTGTTGTCTATACGACCAGCAATGGCTGCTCAATTCCCATCGATCACTTCTTCCTTTCCGACCACTCCTACTATCGACACGACTACCAATACCGCCTCTCAGAATGCCGATACAGCCTCGTCCAATGCTTGGTCAGAGCGATTACAGCTGGCTCTGAATGACAGACCCAATCCTCACGATCTTGCAGAGATTCTCAAATTCCTCCTGCGTCGTGTGATTCCTCCTGATACTCCTGCAAAACCTACACCACGCCTCGATACTTCTCCGGGTGTCCTCGCCAAGACGACAGCTCCCCTCGATACAACGACATACACGACCTTTGTGCGTGCAGAGTTCGCTACATCATATCCACTGGATTCGTACGGTACTCTGCTGAGACCCAAGCTGGACAATGATCTCGCTTCATTCCTCGAGGATGTCTTCGATATCTGGGCAGGTATCGTTGCGTATTCCGACGTCAATGGGATGACTGCTGGGCGAATCTGTCTCTTGCTTGGAGGGTGGGTATGGGGTTCTCGACCTGATGAAAGGCAGCAGCAGCAGGGATGGAAGGCATTGTACGATGATTGGCTGGTCGCTGCAAGCCGAGTCGAACATCTCTTCTACGCTTGGATTCGGTATGTAAAATGATCATTTGCAGGGACAAGATGCTGATTCAGCGTATAAGATGGCAATCGACTCTGCAAACACTGCCTATCAACCTCATACAGCTGGTCAAAGACTACCCATTTGGCGAATCATCTGCATCATCAGATCGTCTTCCATCACCTCCACCTTCATCCTTCGCTCGACAAACTCTGCACGTCACCCTAGCGAGTGAGCGTCCACTTGACAAAGCTCGTCTCGTCCCTAGGGAAATCATCCGCCTCGCACTGCCATGCCACGCCGCCTCTGACACGCCACTGTGGACATCGATCACTCGGACGGGCCATGATGCACGTGTCAAGACCGTTGGAGAGTTCCTCTCCGACGACTCTACACGTGTCTTACAAACCGACCAGCCAGAACCAGTGAAAGACCATGACATGACCACACCGGATCACAGCGCCAGACCCAATGCCACAGCCAAGGACGAAGAATCATTCTATCGCCCATTCTCTTCTATAGCTAGACGACCCTTGGATCTTTCTGATTCCCATCACAGATCCCTCTCCTCCCTCTCCGGGTCCTCACCGAGCAACCATCGCGACTCATACATTCCCCAACAATCCCCTACCCACCTCAATGGCGAGGCGTCGTCCAGCGACTTGCAAAGTGGTGCCGATGCCCCGGCATGGAATGACTTTGAACAGATCGGTTTCGGAGATTCACCCATAGCGACCGAACTCCTTCTATCCCCACCAGTGTCTTTGAGTAAAGTGGATCGTCCTGCTCGGATTAACCAGGATACAATTCGTCAGAAGCCTACTTCACCCGACAGGCCTGTCATACCCGCATCGCTAGATGGATACAGCATCATCAGCGAGGAAGTTGTCAACATCGACGATATGTTCTTACCATATGTTGAAGACGGTCAGCTCGACTCCTACGCCACAAAGGCCTGGCCACCTTTCGCCCTCATCCGTCTCGATTCGCCTGTTCAGTCTTCGGCTGGATCAGGCAATTCCCACTCGTTTAAATGGCTTCTCGTCACCATTGAATACCGACCTCCCCCGACTCCTGTTCCAGCAGCGGAGGATACACACTGGCTCCCACGTCCCACCTCCCCTGGCGCAGCTTCTAACACGTCTCGTATGAGCTCATTCAGTTTCCGGGACTTTTCGGCGAATTTCCGCAGATCATCATCCTACGGCGTCAAGCAGGGCGGATTCCGACGTAGTCTGCTGGGTACTTCGAGTCGGACACTATCAAACGATGCTTCACCTGGGCTGAAACCTTTACCCCAATTGGCGCCGGTAGACCTTGGTCTGCCAGTTCTAACTTCAGCTTCTGCCAAGGCGCCTACCCAGATCACAGATGCTGAAATGGGTGACATCGTCAAGAAACCCAGGTCCTCGATGAACGCCCTAGTTGAAACTAGAGGTGATGACCAGATTCAAGGCGCGCAAGTGAGCGAGGACACTGTGTCGGGCGACTGGCACTACAAAGCTGAAGGAGGAGCACACTTGATATTTGGTTACACCGGCTCGTCGCCGGCTTATCGCGGCAAGGTCTTACGCATACGCAAGGTCAGCGCAGCTGGCGATGATGCGCAGATGGCAGTTGCGGACGAATGGCGAGATCGCCTCTTACCGAAGCTGGTACCGTCACATCTGCTCGTGCCTGCGCATGCCGTGACGTTATCATTCACTTTCGTGCACGAGCTCATGCTATCGGCCAGCGGGGTGCGGCCAGCTTGGCGGAAAAAAGACCAGTCAACGGCTGAAGAAGACGTGAGAGCTTGGTTATTGGAGGATCTTTCGGCCGTAGATCAAGGAGGCAACAATCGCCGTACCCTTTCTATCGAAATCAAGGTGAGATACCCAAAATACTTTCCCGCTTCATACGCTGATATGAGACCAGCCAAAATGGGGTTTCTTGCCGTCTCCCGCATTCCTGCACCCGCCAGAGTCAGTCCCAATCAAATCTCGAATCAGCCGCTTCGTCATGCACCAGCATTTGAGGGATGCAACGAACTCAGAGGGAAAGTCATACGATCCGCTCGACCTGTATTCCGGGGATGAGGAGCGTATGCAGCGCAGTCTAGATGGACTCTTTGCGGGCTGGAAGTCTACGGAGGGCAAGGGGAATAACTTTCGCCTATCGGTCGATGGCGTAACAGTCTTCCCGGGACAAGTGAGAACTGATTTACACCCTGCCAACGTAAGCTGACCTTACCAGACAGCTTTGTTACCTGTTTCCACGCCCGAAGAGCTGCTTTCGGCACTTTCAGGGCCGTTGATTTTGAGTCTCCAATCATCTGGAGCACTCCGAATACTGCGAGATCTGCAATCTAGTCTGGACGCAACCGATATCTCGGATCTCGCTCATCGCTTTCATCTCGCACATCCGGACTCGGACCTGTTCGATCCTTCGCTACTCCCCGACCCCACCCCAGAGGAGCTGTCTGATTTCGTCGACCTTTACCTCTCCGCTCCTGCTGATGGAGTTACAGAGGACCGATGGACCTTGCGCCAGCGTCTGATTGCATATACAATGTCTGCAATCTTCAAAGACTGCTCGATCTTCGTCACTATCCCCTTTACATACTCTGGCAACCAGCTCGTTTCTACCCAGGGCGACTCGAAAGTCAGGTTGATTGACCTCGATATGAAACCGATCAGCTCGCTCCGCAAGTGGTATGACCTCGACGACCAGATTTGGCGTCACTGGCTCTCGACCCATACAGACGGAGACCAATCTTCGGCCACAATAGCTGAGCCAAATACGCCGAGGCCGCTAAACGTCAACTCGCTGGACGTTATCGGATTATCGCCGAAAAAGGCGTCGTTTTCGCCATCTCCCGAACGATCTCTGCTCGGTACACCTCTTAGCACGTCAAGGCCAGATGAAATGGCTGACATTGCATCGCCAAGTGACACACTCTATATGTTTTCTCATCCAGCAGAGAACCGCGACATAAAGGGACCAGTTACCGACGACGCATTGGCCAACTCGCCTGCGCACGGCTTTTTTGGACAAGAATCAGCGCGAGATGATACAGAGGAGAGCTCGAGATACGATGATGAGACTGGTCGTGAGCCCAGGATGAGGAGATCCCCGGCGCCGTCTCCTTCCCCTCGACCTGAAGCAAGTGGCGACCTGACAGAGGATCTCCTGGAACCAGAGCAAGGAGGTGCAAATTCGGAAACACAGAAAGTGCAAGAATCGAACGTTGAATCATCACAACCTTACCTGAACGGGACGCACGATGAGATGGAGCACTTTGAAGAGACATGTCGACGTCACAATCTTCCGACACCGGGACCGGGACCGACATCCCCATTCACGCTATTGAGGTCTTCTGACCAGGTCACTCTGGCTCATAGCACACCTAATCCTGTACATGTTGACAGTGGCCCGGCAGAGGCTACATCATCAGACTCGGACGCAAGACTCACCGTCGAGCACCGCACCCAATGACGAGACGACATCGTTCTGATAGTGCCCTTTCCAACACGTTCCAGCGCATATCCTCATGTGACTCCGCAGAATGAGAGCATACTTTTTGTTTGTGGTTGCTACCTTTTCGTCTTCGATGGCATGATCTTTCGTTACCGGTATTTTCCTTCGCGTTACGTGGCATATCTTTATACCCTGCACATTGATGTTGATAATTGAGTTGTACATAGCCGGATTGTCTGGTGAAAGAGTAACCTAATGATCATTATATGCATACAGCGTAAGTGGCTGTCGGTACAGATTATACAAAAAAAATACGTCTAATAGTGACATGGATGACACAAAAGAAGTCCTTTCCCACTTGACTTTGACATGACACATGACGTCAAGCGTGAAATTGCCTCACGCCAACTTGACCGAAACGGACTCCAGGCTGAGCTGGTGCAGTGGACAAAGGGGGGTTGTGAGAATGATATCCGTAAACGGGTTCTGGAAGAGAAACAACAGCAGGCAAAGACTGAGCGATTCCAGCAGTGGTCCTGGGACCATAACCGTGCGCGGGGCCAGAATAGCGGGGTAAGAATAGAGGAGGTTGGGTTTGGGTGAGAGGTGCTTTCGAGTATATGGGAGGATGATGGGTGGAAGAAGAGCGGGTGAGGCGATAGATTAATAGTGAGATTAGGAGGAGACCGATAAGGACACCGATGATTATTCCTGTGTTTGTGGGTGTTAGATGGTTCGACAATGAATGATCGGAGGTCGGAGGGAGGGTTCGGGGGATGGGAGGGTGGTGGTGGGGATGAATCAAGGTGGTATATACACAGCAGGAGGAGGGTTCGAGGGACAAGGATTTACCGGCGATGGTACCTCCGCTTACACCGCCCGAAGCTCGGACCACCAAAATACCGGTAGATCGTTTCGCCACTGATCCTCCGCCCATCACGGGTTTCCCTACCACCGCTTCTGATTGCTCGCCAGTCTATGCATTGGAATTGATCAGCTAACTCCTGGTCTATACTATCTATCTGGGTACAGGAAGGAGGGAATGAATGATTGGTTGTGTTGCTCACCATCTCTAACATTCCAAGGGAGATGGGAGAACTCATCGGCAAGGTCAAGATGGAGTGCTCCGGAAAGTTCAGCAAGGAGAGTACCGGATGGTGTGTGCAAGCAATGGGTCGGGTGACTGTTATGGAAGATCAGTAGAACAAAGAATTGACGAAGAGGAGTGTAGCTCCAAAGCCATGTACGTCCTTTATATCCTTTGTAGTCGGAAGTTCAAGAACTCCTTCCATAAAAGGCTGGGTTTGTCAGAGTGGCAAATTTCGGGATTGCAACTCGTTCGCTTTGTCATTCGAATTGCATCTCGGTCGTTTCAGACCGCCACACAGGACCAACTAGCTTGACGGAGGCGAATGACGAGCAAGCTGCTCGGAGCCGAGGCGAGGACAGCTGTAGGGGCGGTGCTTACCGCTATGAACTTGGAGTCGCATCGCCTTGCTGTGAGGTGGTCCTTTGTATACATCGGGGAGATGGCGATAGCTATGTGCTCTTTCTTGCAGCTAAGATCACTTCTGATCGAGATATGTCCGTCAGAGGATGCCATCGGTCCTCGCGAAGGGGACTTCATGTTTTCAACTGGCATGCATCACGATTGGATAATCGTAAGAATGGGTATTCTACAGAATGTGGAAAATAGAGTAGTGTACAGAATATGATGAATTGTATACTCTGCAGCCCATTATGGTGGAATTCAGGCGGCAAGGATTCACACAAGAAGGGATCTGACTTCAGCAGATCAAGATGAAGTCAAATTTTCGTGGAAGCACCACGAATAGGGACGAGAAGGATCGTGATAGAATCTTAGGTACTCCGCCTCATTCTTCCAATGATCAGCCCACTTTGCAATACGCGTATCCAAATCAGCGCTTGGATCTCCACTGTGCGTGCCATCAGCAACAATCAGCATCGATCGAGACAAGTCTGGATTCGTATCATCCTCATCTATTCAGTGTCAGCTGACGGTGTGAATCAAGCGTGAGATAGGATTTTGAACCCACCACTTGGCTTCTCCGTTTCCACCAGTCGCAGTGGCCTTGTCGGCAGTGATCTTGTTGTAGCGTCTTCAATCTGCTGGATGGTGACGAAGCCAAGAGGACTCTGTAGCCTTCCGTGGATGCCACGAGTCAGATGTTTCGATGTCTTGTGAAGCCTGACTTCAGAAGGATTCAAACCCAGGAGAACCGTACTTGGTTTAGACATGATCAAGAGGTGTTCATAAGCATAAGACTCTTCCACACTTGAAAGCAAGGACAATCGCGGAATGGTCCGAGGTTCAGCTCTGACCATCACCGCGTTTCGATGCAGTCGTCCGTAGTTCGTCTCCACAGACACCTCGACGAGCTTCGACATGTGGGTTAGTGCATGACCAAAGACTTCGGTCCACATGGGTGCAGCTTTATCATGAACCAACGCCCAGCCATCGGACACAAGACTCTTGGCTGGACAGTTGGAAAGGAAAGTAATCAGAGAGGAAACGCCATCAACATTGAGATATTTAGCCTATGGACAGGCCCAAATTAGCACCAAATTTCTGTTATCCTGGACTTTAGATAGACCATGAGGACCTACCCAGTCTGATCCAAACGTAGCCGAAAGGGGAAAGCGTTGCTCCAGATATAAGGTTTCGAGGTTCTGCATTTTCGGAAGTAGCTTGAGATTCTGCAAAGTCGAAAGGTAGAGTGTCCTGATTCGACCAGCACATTCGTTGAGTGCTTTCTGGCTTTCCGCATCAAATGAAAACCTGTCACCCAGTTTCACTGTGATGAAGCCGCCATATTGAGCAAACGAGCCGCTGCGGTTTGTATATGTCTCATTGAGAATATTTCGCTCTTTCAATGTAAGGGTTGAATCGTTTTTCCGAAAGGTTCTGCACGTCTCGCTGAGATGTCTCCTGTCTTCGCGATTGTTGTAACTAGTGATCAACACGATGAGCTCCACCGGAAGAGATGGGAGCCCTCGTGTGTCACCAGATACGCGTTGCGCTCGGTCTACAGACTGCGTGAGCGGCGGCAGGTAGAGGTAATAGACCACGCACTTGATACAGAGCCTATTGGACTCGTTGATGCAAAATTATGATGAGTAGACGCCTGATTATTGACTGTGACACTCCCAGATGAGTCTGAGGTTGACACTACAACAAAGGAAAATGGGTGAGTGGCGGCAGGCAGGATAGACAGACGACTCACGCAATGCCTTTGACTGAGTGCCAAAGATGCCCGATAGCGACCCGCACATGTCGTCGTCTTGTACAGAAGAACGAGGAAAGTCGATAGGTGGCAAACTATAGTGAATGAGTTAGGGATCGGCTGAGTATCAGATGAGGTGAGTAAGCAAGTAGTTGAGCAAGTAGGTAGCTGAGTAGGTAGGAGAGTGAGCAGGTGAGTGAGTAGGTGAGTGATCAAGTAAGTCAGTTGTGAGTGATTTAGCAAGTGAGGAATGTGAAGAGTGGATTCGAACTGGGGCAGGGTATTTGTTTTTGAGCTAAAGCTGCACTCGTCGCGTTCTCTTTCCTTTAACTGTTTTCGGACCTTTGATATGGCCGTACTCCTCTTTGAAAGGATCTGCACAGCCGTTACCTCCGTAGAATGTGGCAAAGCCATGCCCCGTAGTGGCTTTATGTCTGCGTCGGGTTTGACAACCGCTTTTGAAGCTATGAGAGACACAGACGGCCTGTAAAAGTTGTAGATTCGGCTGAAGCCATGGCTGCCTTTGAGAAGGTGTGATGTGAGTGCGAATCTCATAATTCAAGTATGTGATACTTGACTGAGCATTCCTCAGGCCCGTACGTGACAGACGGAACTAAAGTAGATGATTCTGACACCCGTCATGGATTTTAGGTACGGTAGTCCGTGCGTTTTGGTACGCCCTTCCTGCCATGACAACATTCTCCGCTGAGAATCACTGTTCCCGCTCCTTGATTTCTCTCACTGCTCAATTTGCATGCATATGTACACAAAGACAGTATGATGTACATATTTACATAGGGACAAAGGGACAGGTCGAACCTCTTCCCCTGCTCGGACGGAGAAAAGAAATTTGTACGAGGGCAAAGCAGAAAATGCGTCTGTACTGTACTCATGCGGCTACGACGACGACCTGACATCCTCCGTATGGGCACTGTACCAGGTAAGAAGATTCTCCTTACGTGTGTCTGAGTGCAGGGTCCCGAAAATGCTCAGCGAACATCTTCACACAACGGTGATGTCCATTCCATTTGAAGGACATTCTTTCGAGGTTCGGGAGAGTACTGGTAATTTCGAGGAGTCGCCTGAACGACATTGTGAGTCCATTCACAGCGGTACCGAAGATGACTCGACGCGCTTGGCATGTCGTCGAAAAGCTGCTCAATGCCGTGTCAACATCTTTGAGAGATGGGTACTAATCAACCCCGACCAGCCATTTACCTCTTCTCTGACACTTGGTCCAACGGACGGACAGTGGACTAAAACATACCCGAACCGCTCCAGTGCTGTCAGACATGGCCGAGCCATGCAGCGTGATTCGTTTCAGATACAAGGTATCAAGATTAGGCAAGTATGGGAGTCTGTCAAGATCCTGAATTCTCTTGGCGCAGAGAAAAACAACTCGACCGGCACACCTTGACAGATCCGGAAAGGTGGGCTCTTCGACACCGGACTTGCCTCCAAAAACGATCGAGAGAGAAGACCCGTTGATGGCATTGCGCAAGGTTTTGCATCTCATAGAGAGGCGGATTGGGTCGGTAGGGTCGGTACACCATCGACTGATTTCTTTGATAAGAGTATCCGGCAGCCTTGTGAACACGCAAGTCGGTTTCGTGCTGGTGAGTTCCAATGTCTCTTCCTCGGTGTCGGCTCGCAAGCAACAAAGAAGGCTGGAAAAACAGCGCATGTCGTGATGGTCTGATGAATTGGACAAGCAAAGGTGAATAAGGAGGGTCGTCAGTCGATTGCCTAGTCTGTGTAAAGTCGTCAGTCGATTGGGTAGTCTGTGTAAGCCTAAACCCACCCGCCTTCATCTCTCTGTCTTTCCTTTCAGCGTCTATGACGTGCTCCAGACTACATCAAGCTACGTCAGACTATGTCAAAGGAAATGACAACACTGCTTTTGGCGAGATGTGGGTCAGTGTGCAACGTCTGAAAGGGCGCCGCCACCAATCAGCGTTGCCAGTGCTTCATGGGCCACTGAAGTCAGCAGTCGTCTAAAAGTGCGATCGCCACGAGTATTCAAAATACACTGAGTTGTCTGGACCGGCATAGGTGGTACTAAATGCATGTTTGCATCGATACGTCAATCGATGGGCTCATGGTGTCATAGTGTCAAGCGAGAACTGTGAACAAGAGACTGCCTCTGATCGAGACCTAGACTCCGAGCTAGAGCTTTGAATACATGTGTTACTTAGAGAATAAATTCCTGGGCGAATCGTAGTCTAGAGTACGAGAGTTATATCCACGACGTTCCAAGGTACCTCTAAGCTAATCCAGCTAGGTGTAATCATGACGGGCTGCTATTGATAAGGTACTACATGAGTGGGAACTCTCGTCATTCTAAGCAATCATCAAGCCCACTTTTGGCCACTTGAAACGAGCCAGGTGACCTGTACACGTCGCTAGCCCTTGTTCCAGCTGGGTTTTTATCAGAGGGCAATCCCTTTCGTTACGACTTGCATGCATCAATTAGCACAGAGGTATAACATGAAACGCGTACAGTCTATAGACTGAAGGAAGGTCATTCGTCAATACAAAAATACGTCAATTCAGGAAATCAACATGAATCAGGTCTCAGTGCCAGCCGATAGAAAGCCGGGTAGTGCGAGCAAGATGCTGGTCGTATGCGGCTTTCAGGGCCGCAATTCGTAGACTGGGATCACTCGGTCCTTCGTCTTCGTCGGACTTGAGAGCAACCAGCGTTCCAAGCGGCCCTGCAGATTTTGGGAATTCTGTCAATCTCAGCTGACTAGCGCACTGATACCGCGCAACATAAATTTCCGAAGCACTCACGCCGAGCCCCGGTCAGAGTTCCATCCATCACATCCTCATGCAATCCGAGTCCTATCGGTCCAGCATCTGTAATCTGCCGGATGATTTTGAATCCAGGAGGCGGTCTCAGATTTTTGGCAGTATTGTCAGTCCTAGGGGAATCCGTGGTAGGAAAGTCATAGAAATTTACCACACTAGACTGAAAGCCGGGTACGGGTTGGTTACCTCGTAGAGAGCAGTTCAAAAGGTCATGGTACCTGTTCGCCCTCCTTGAGTCTGCCTCGAAGTCTATCGTAGAGAGCTTGCGAGTTTGATCCGAGGCGTCATCCCCAGCCGGCTGTGATAATTCTTTAGCCAGAGCCGAAACAGTCATCCTGAACGACAACCTTTTAAGGTTTCCCATGCGCTTGGCAATATAGAGGAACGTAGCGTAATTGGACTGGTCAGAGCGTCCAAAGGCACCGGCTTCCAGAATCAACCGTCGGGCTGTGCAACCTTGGAGGGTAGTTCCCAAAGACTCCTGGGGAGAGCATCCTAGATCAGCGAATTATACGATCCCTGTCTCCTGGACATCACAAAGTCTGTCAGGACGTACCACGTCTGACGCGGACGCGCTCCAGTCCTCATTGTTGGGAGATGCGCTTTTCATCACATGGAAGGTGTCAAGATTCGGAAAGTATGGGAGCTCCTTAAGTCTGTGAATTGCCTTGAGGTGCAGATGTGAAACTCGAGGCGCATTTTCATTCAGTGAAGGCAAGTCGGACTCTTGGACCCCGGAGGTGCCGCCAAACACGACCGAGAGGCGATCGTCAGTCTTGATAGCGGAGCGGATGATTTGGCTTGTCGATGCGAAGTTGTTGAAGTCAGCTTCTGTGAGGAATCGGGATATCGCTTGTTTCATCTCTGCTGCCAGCATGATGATATGACTAGACGATGTCTTTGCCTCAGAAGACTTGATGGTAGGCACCTCCGAGTTTTCCTCCTCGGTGCGGGCCGACGAGGAATCCGGCTGGGTATTGTCTTCTTTCTCCCCAGGGCTGGTCCCAGGGATTGAGGTGCTTGCATTCGAGCTCATGTCGCGATATGGGGTTGATGAAAGTAACGAAAGCGATGAAATTGATGAAGTGGTGAACGAAGGTGGATAAGAAAGCAGTGGTTTCGTGGGCAGTCTGTATAAGCCTAAAATCGCGCGCCTTCTTCACTCTGTCTGTCCTTTCAGCTTCGTTCGCCTTCCTATGACGTGCTTCAGACTACGTCAGACTGCGTTAAAGGAAAGAACAACACAGTCATTGGGAAAATTTGAGTCAGTGTGGGCGTCGTGCCGACCACTGCGAGCTGGGGAAAGTTTAAAGAGGCGCCACGAAGCAGCGCTGTCAGTGCTGGACTGGCGACTTCAGCCGCCTGTCGATGAACACTCGCTTTGTCGAAAAGTACGTTGTGCCATGAGTATTCAATAATGCAGTGAGTTGTTCCGGTTGGCATAGGTATACTGCATGGATCTGCCACCGATGGCAAGTGATACGATGAGCTCATAAGTGGATTCGCTTCCAGAAACGGCCGGAGAGACAATGCTTGGCGTGATCTAGGTAAAGTTTTCCGCGCAGTGACGCTCCGAAATGCCAGAACCCTCGACAATAGCTATTTGTAGCCGCTGGCGATGGGTGTTGGCTGTATCAACTGAAAGATGAATTGTTTTGATCACAGACAGACAGAAGAATGACGTGTTTTTATTTGCCAGCACTTTTGAATTTTGATAAGCCATGTTGTTTGTCGCGCCTGTCTTTTCTTTTGGTCCATGTTGTCGCTGACAAACGTCAAACTCAGATACTCTGCATTGCTCTAGTGGTGACCTCGTGACTAAAGGTCTGAACAAACAACGATGTCTCAACCACTTGCATCGATGATGCAGGGCATGTCCCTCAATGCCCCTTCCTCGCCTTCAGCGAAACACAACCCTCAACCCGGACAAAACCGTCTTCCCGCAGTAATGAAGAAGTACATGCACCCCGGTCTGACACGGCCACCAAATACAGGTCTCCTCGCCCACGGCACTGAATCCCAACGAGGTCCACTGCTCAAACTAGCTGGGATCAACACTAATCCCCAACCATCACATCCAGGATCCAAACATCAGCCTACTTCCCCACCCGGTAAACACAAATACTCTCTATCACAACATACCGCTCATGGTATACATGGTCCTGCACATTCGACAACATCTAGGGCGCTTGCATCATCCATCAACCCTCATCAGCAGGTGCATCGTACCAACAGTGTTGCAGCTGGGCCGAAAGGCGATGCAGGTATTGGAAAGTATGACGGAGGATTGGAGGCGGATGAAGCCAAGAAGGAAAGTGTCCATGGCGAGTCAGCAAAGATCTTGGAGATGGACAGTGGGTCTTCTAGGTGAGCTAGCGTATAGTGACACAGGAGTTAGCTCATGTCGGTAGCGGTACCATCCCGTTATCTCTTCCCGCATTCCACATCGGCCGGCCTCTGGGCAAGGGCAAGTTCGGTCGGGTCTACCTCGCTCGCACCAAAGCTGCACCCCACTTTATTGTAGCACTGAAATGTCTACACAAACAAGAGATCATCTCGGGAAGAGTAGAGAAGCAGGTTCGAAGGGAGATTGAGATCCAGCAGAACCTTCGGTAAGCCCAATGTTGTCGTTACATGGCTCGTAAGCTGAATATACGTAGACATCCTAATATCCTTCGCTTGTACGGATACTTTCACGACGAAAAGCGGATATTTTTGGTGCTTGAGTTTGCGGTGAAGGGTGAGCTGTATAAACAGCTTTCCAAGGTTGGCCGATTCGATGAGAAACGGAGCAGTCGGGTTAGTTTGACTCCGTCTTGGGCACACACACAAAGGCTGACTCCGGGTAGTACATCTATCAGATGGCGGATGCTCTGGCGTATCTGCACAAGAAACACGTCATGCACCGGGATATCAAGCCTGAGAATATCTTGATCGGATTGAAAGGCGAATTGAAGATTGCAGATTTCGGTTGGAGTGTCGTACGTCTTTCTTCTCGGTAGTCCCTGTGTCATTCATAATCCATCTGCTTATGGATATGACTATAGCATGCTCCAAGTAATCGACGACATACAATGTGCGGAACTCTAGACTACCTACCACCAGAGATGATTCTGGGCAAAGAGCATACTGCTCAGGTCGATCTTTGGGCACTGGGTGTATTGACGTACGAATTCATCTGCGGTAACCCGCCATTTGAGGTCAGCTACCAACTTCGTATTGTGGTTGTCTGAAGCACAGCTGACGTGGGTTTGCAGGACATGGCTGGAACACAAGCGACGTATAAGAGAATACAAAATGTGGATCTACGGATACCGAGTCATGTTTCTCCAGAAGCGGCGGACCTGGTTCGAAAGGTGGGATCTCACGGGCGCCACTGGATGGGTTGAACGAAGCTGATCAGTTCAGCTGCTTAAGTTCGAGCCGGAAGAGAGACTACCACTCGCCGAGGTCATGGTACATCCCTGGATACTCAAATATCAACGAAAGAAGACCAGTACCTCTGGACAAGGCGTTGGGAGTACAAGAGAGTCGTAGCTTGTTGAGAACTGAAGGATTGAGAGCAAGGGGAGGGAGGATTCATTGGCGCTGATAATGCGAGAGAGAGTTTGATCTGATTGGGGATATATTTGCACAGAAGGATGAATAAGATATAATCACGCTTGCTTGTACGATAAATGTGTTGTCTTGGGATGAACAGGATTATACATATCAAGCTATCTATCTATCTTAACGAGCTCCAATAGCAGCTAACATTCTCTTTGCACGATCCCTCTTGACTGCAGTGTCTTCCACAGCATTTTCGCCGTCTGCTGCGATCTTTGGCTTGTCTTCTTGTCCTTCTTCGGTACTATCAGCGAACATCACCTTCCTCGGTTGATCCGTTTTCAGTTCGCCTGATTCCTCGTTGGGCAGTTGACTTGTTTCGCCCAATTTCTCGTCTGTCTTTTGAGTTGATTCGTCTACTTTCTCGACTGGCTGCTGGACAGGTTCAGGGGCTGCGATCTGTTTCTTAGCCGTATCAATCAATCCCTTGCCTCAATATCAGTTACCAATCCACCACTCTTGACAGATGAGAGCTCACCGTCCTTCCAAGTCCCTGTACAGTCTTTAAATACCCAATGACCAGATCGACGTACTTCTCAGGCACCTATTCCAGCATAAGTATCAGATGCGCAGTAGGAATGGTGTGATGTGTGGGGTATTGTGGATACTTACTTCATTCTGGTCCCAGATATGTCGCATGAGCCATAATTGCTTGCCCTTGCTGAATTTCCATCCTTTTCCATCTTCCGACTTGCCCAAGGTTGCGTGCTCATAAGCATAGTGAATAGCTACGAAGTATCCTCGTCAGTGTTTCATCCTCTCAAATTTCATAGTTAGGAGAGATCAGACACGACTCTCACCTTTCTGACCATGTTCAGATAACTCAGTATCTGCAAAGATGGACTCAGAGGTAAAGTCGTATTTGCCCGTCAATTTTTTATCTTTCTTTGACTTTTTGGCTGGCTTTGCGGAATCTGTCGTTGAGGGGTTATGCTGCGTTGAAGATTCGGCGGCAGCAGGTATAGTAGTAGGCACAACGACGTTGTCCTCGGTTTCCGCATCTCGCTTTCGTTTCTCTTTCTTCGCCTTTTTCTCTTTTCGTTCATCTTGTTCTAGTGAGACTGTTGGTTCTACCTTGTCGTCCAGTGACTCGGCTGCTTTTTTGGATTTCTCCTTCTTCTCCTTCTTTGGTTTCGGGTCCTTGCTGACTCCATCTTCTTGATCCTCGAGGTCTGACTTCACCTTCCTCTTCTTCTCCTTCTTATCCACAGGTGCCTCACTTGTAGCCTTGACAACCTCTTTCTGTTCCTTCAGTGCTTTCTTCTCTGCCTTCCTTTTTTGCCGTTCATCAAGCTCGCTGGATACCGCCTTCTCACTCTCCGGCTTCTTTTCCGGCTTTTCTTTCTTCTCCTTCTTTGAGTGCTTGACTGAGCTTTCCGAGTCACCAGCGATGTCGCCTACCTCCTTTACCGCTCTCTCTCGCTTCTTCTTCTTGGAATCTGAAACTGATACATCCGGTTCGACTGTAAGAATCTGACTGACTTCAAACTCGGACTTGGAAGCTCCCAAGGATGGCCTAGCTGAAGAGGATCCAGGCTCGCTTGCTTCGTGACTTTCAAGCTTGGCCTGAAGGCATGATCAGCTGCTTAGATGCACACAGACGATAGGTGGGACCTACCTGCTTCTTGGCTGCTTTCCTTGCTCGTCTCTCTTCCTTTGTTTCCACCGGCTTCACAATCTCAACACTCATGGTCTTATAAACTGGGTATGGAAGCTGGGTGCTCCTGGTACTCGCGGATATCGGCGCTGGTAAGTGCACTACAGTAGAACGAGTGCTGTAGGAAATCTATCAAATGTATCCACAAAATTCAATTGCACCGGGGCACCATTATTATAGGAATATGAAACACGTGACGTGGTAATAATATCGGGATGTCGCAATCTGGACCTTGATATTCGAGTCACTCGTCAACTTTCTATCTTGACGATAACAATCATCACCATCACACCTCACAAGCTCTGCGAGTACCTTAGAAAGCGCATACGCTGAGACCTACACGGCACTTGTAATCCTCGATATGTCGACTACCAGAATCAGAGAAGAGCCTGGCCTTCTCTTGGAGATTCACGACCCTTCGACCGGCCCTAGGTGCATTGTCTTTTACAAGCAGGTTTAAGGAGGGCTGACAGGTCTGCAGACTTCCCAAGAAGGGAGAGAGAAACGTCCTCATTACGTCTGCACTACCTTGTGAGCTTCAATACGCCCCCCCGCCGCAGCACAGCTCACCGTTTCTGTTCAGATGTGAACAATGTTCCTCATTTGGGCAACATCATTGGGTGAGTAAGAATTGCCTTAACATATCATCCATTGCTGACGCCATCACAGATCTGTACTGTCAGCCGATGTCTTCGCGCGGTACAGCCGTACCTTGAATGTGCCGACTCTATTTGTCAGCTATCTGAAAATTCTTCAAAGAAGCTGAAAGCTGACTGAGCATGTAGATCTGTGGCACAGATGAGTATGGTACCGCGACCGAGACCAAGGTGGGCTCTCGAGCTCACTAGGAGATTACACTAGGATATTACTCCAGCTAATTCTTCAAAGGCTTTGGAAGAGGGCGTCACACCTCTAGAGCTGACCACCAAATTCCACAAACTCCACGCGGATATCTACAAGTTCGCTTCAATATCTACCCGCAGATTTTGTTAGCTGACGCCACAGGTGGTTTGAAATTGGCTTTGACCACTTCGGCCGAACATCAACACCTCAACACACTGTGTGAGCAAGGCAGACTTCTGCCGCATTGTCACGCTGACTCTGTCAGAATCACACAATCCGTTTACAAGCACATTCACGACAACGGGTTCTTCCGCTTGGAAACCTCTGATCAGACGTACTGTGAGGATGACAAGCTCTTCCTTGCAGATAGATTTGTCGAGGGTATTTGCCCTCAATGTGGTTACGATGTAAGCCTCGGCCACTGCTTTCGAATGGCATGCTGAAACCTGTAGGATGCTCGAGGAGATCAGTGCGACAAATGCTCCCTAACCTTCGCCTCACCAACTTCTCTCATCAACCCTCGCTGCAAGCGGAATAAAGCTCACACTGTTTCTGTCCGCCCGTCAACTCATGCATGTCTTCGTCTCGACAAGATTCAGCCAAAATTAGAAGAATGGATGCAGAAAGCAAGGATCAAGGGCCACTGGGGAAGCAATGCGGTCATTACGGACAAAGGGGAGATCATAGAGCCAAGGATGCTCGGAGAGGGGCTGAGGCCGAGCGCAGTGACAAGGGATCTGAAATGGGGTGTCGAGGTACCCAAAGTAGGCAACCCAGAGGAGGATAAGGCAATGGAGGGGAAAGTCATTTGTGAGTAACGTCTCTTACATATGTTTACTTGCTGAGATATTTGACCAGATGTCTGGGTTCGTTATATGGTTCTGACCGAATTAAACTAATTGCACCAGTTCGACGCCCCTATTGGCTACCCATCGATCACCGCTGCATACACTGATAAATGGGAAGAATGGTGGCAAAACCCTGACGATGTGGAGCTTTACCAGTTTATGGGTAAAGACAGTGAGTTTTTGAAAGAGCCGAGAAGTCCACATCTCATCAATGCCAGATGTCTACTTTCACACTGTATTTTTCCCAGCAATGTTATTGGCGGACGGGCGCAATTGGACCATGCTGCATAACATCTCTAGCACTCGTAAGTAGATCGCCGTCGTTTCTCTTCGCGCTGACCTCGGCGAAGAATATCTAAACTACGAGGACACGAAGTTCAGCAAATCTCGTAACATTGGGTTCGTGGTGTTCTATAGGCGTATAAAGCCGAGCTGACCTCGTTCAGTGTGTTTGGCAACAACGCGCAAGAGACTGGACAACCGCCTTCCGTCTGGCGGTACTACCTACTCTCTCAACGGCCTGAAAACAGTGACTCAGCTTTCCTCTGGTCACACTTCATTTCAGCCAACAACAACGAGCTTCTCGCAAATCTGGGTAACTTTGTAAACCGAGTAAGCCCGAATCTAGTCATAGCGACACTCTCACTGACTCATGAAACAGGTGGTCAAGTTTGTGAATGCCAAGTACGACTCTGTAGTCCCTGGTCCAGCCGGTATCGAGGGTGGCGAAGTTGACCCGGAAAAGACGGAATCTTCGACTGATGCGGACTTCGTCAGAGATGTTAATGCCCGATTGGCAGAGTTCCGCGAGTCGATGGACACGACAAAGCTGCGCAATGGGCTGTACGTCGCGATGCTGATCTCCAGCCGAGGCAACCAATACCTGCAAGATTCAGGGCTCGACAATGCCCTCCTCGCATCGCAACCAGATCGATGTGCACAGGTTCTGCTCAATGCCATCAACCTGATCTATATCCTTTCCGTGGTCATTGATCCGTTCATGCCCTCTACCACAGAGGGTATCCTTCGTCAGCTTAACGCTCCCGCTCGAAGCCTCCCCTCCAAATTTTCTATCGACATCTTGCCAGGACACACATTGGGCAAAGCCGAGTATCTTTTCAAGAAGATCGAAAATGTCAATGGCGCACAAGAAAAGGCGTGGCAGAAGCAGTTTGGAGGAGACTCTGTCGTAGCGGACAAAGTGGATCCTTCCGGTCCAGGGGGTCATCCCGAAGGAGGTGCCGTGCCTAGCGTGGCAGATGTGGACAAGAAGGCGGCACATCTGGCGAGACAAGCCGAGCTGGCAAAGGCGAAGAAGGCCAGCAAGGCAGCTTTGGAGGGAAGTAAGACCGCAGAGGAGAAAGACCTGGAGACCAGGATCCAGCAACAGGGCAAGCTTGTAGCGGCGATCAAGAAAGGAGAGGCAGAAGGCAGCGCGGATGAGGCATTGAAGCTTGCCAAGGAGTTGAAGGATGAGTTGGCAGACTTGCGGAAGAAGTTGAAGGAGACTTCCTTGTAGGGTGCAGGGACGATAATGAGTAAGGAACATCGAGGGGTCCGAGTGGTAGATCACAGTTAAATGCTTCCCTGGGGATCATAGTAGATAATGGATAACGTAGAAGTCGAATATTTTGTATATAGCTAGGCGCAGCCCACCTAGATCATGTAGAGAAGAAGGTCAAGTATATTTTTGTACCGGCTTACCGGAAGCAAAATTTCCGAGCGTTTGTTTTCGAGCATTGCTACGGGGATATGAATGGCAAGTTTTAGCATATCTCTCGTCAAGCACATAAGTCAAGCATCATGCGGGCTCCGAGACGGCTGCCTTGGGCGAGCAAGACTGAGCTATCAGAGCTTTACGAGCTCTTGTTTGCTCCTTCTGCCGATACTGCTAGTCGCCAGCGAGGTGTGGCTCGAGTGGGTTCTGTTGCTTGGTTGAGCATTTTAACGCATGCTGATATTTCGCCAGATGAGCGTATACATCTCATCGCCATCTTGTCCAGCATTCATTCATCTCCTACACACGCTGGTCGCTGCTTCTCTCCGACCCAGTCCTCCACAGTCAGCCGAGGAATCGCAGTCTACGAGACTGGCAATGGCCATGGCGGTTGTACGATTTGTGAACGGAATGGTTGATCCTCTTCAAACAGGTACGTCGGCCGTAAAACAATCAGTCAGTGACGTGCTGATAAATCTGGAATAGGTCCCTATGCCCGTCCAATCTCGCATATCGCTGCATCTCTAGGTATCCCACCATCGCTAGTTTCTCTCCGACATCGAGCGACACACGAAGATCTTCCACCCCTTCCACTTCTAGAACAATCAACCTACCAAGCGATAGAATACATACACCGTTATTCATTCTTACCTATGTTATCTTCCTCATCTCTTGAAGGCCCAGCTATAAGAGATAGGAGGACAAAGATACAAGGGCTGATAGGAAGGTGGAAGCGAGTGATGAAAGAACGATTGAGAGAGCGTGAGGTGAGAGAGGATAGTGAGAGCGGGAAAGAGATGAGGCGAGTAAGAAGGGCCTTAGAGGCTGAGGACGCTGAGGATGTTGTGGAGGCTTTATGCGCTGAAGGAGCACTGGTCCCACTTGCCAGAAAGTCAGTTTGTTTCGTCTTCTTCTTCCCAGATGAAGGATGTTCGGACATTCACTGATATGGGAATCATATAGGAAGAGACCGAATATCAATGCCGTACAACCAACTGACACCTCGTTGCTCGTTTGGGTACCACTTCTAGCGCATCTTGGCACTTCAAATCCGTCGATAGCTTCATTCCTCGCCGACCAGATTCTCACGACCCTCCTCTCATCTGACTCGCCCCAAGATCAGGACGGCACTAGCAAGTCTGCTGTCGATCTCACGGAAGACGTAAATGAGAAACGCAACGAGCGGATCTCATTTAGATGGACACTGGCTACTTGGTTTCTCTGGATCTGGACATCAGGCGAAGCGGAACAGCAGAACCTATGTCTGGACAAGGATGAGAAAGATGATCTCTGGAGGAGATTGATGACTGGCTTGATTCACTCGGATGAAATGTAAGTGACTGTCTGCCGGCCAGAAAGTTATATGTCGCTAATGATAAGCATCACAGTGTTGTAAAGCTATATCGTTCCCTGCTCCGTATCGACCCTGGTCGAAGAGGCTTGACTGGGCTCGAAGCTTGTCTACTCGAGGATGGCGCAGATGAAGAACTTGCAGGTCTGGAAGATGGTCATTCCGATGGTCACAGGGACAAGGGTGATATACTCCTGGAGATGGAGAACAGGCTATCGCAGCTCGAAAACAAGGTACGTCGATCAGAGAGCTCTGATACACGGCTGACAGATGTAGGTCAATAAGGGCTTCGTCTCTGGTGATTCTGGTAATATCACACTTGTTGATGGCGATGTCGACGGCGAAATGGTGGGACAGGCTGAGAAAGGATGGAGGTTGGTTCCGGAAAACGAGTGGAAGCCGTGCCCTATCGGGATGTGGACGAGTGCTTGATGTTCATCAATCATGTTCTTTGAAGGTATGGGTCTCAAGACATCCGGTGGCGAATTCCACCCCTATCTATATTTTGGAGCTAGATAAGTCCAAGATGTAGAGCAACGGACCGATGTGAATCTTGAACTTCATATGACCACAATACTGTAGCAACACCCACTGTTCTTTATCGGTACCTAACTATGCATATAGCCTTTATTGTCCCTGTGTATATTCCTACTAACGAAAAATAAAGAATTAATTAACCTAAACGGCTCTTTTGGTTTTGTTGAAGTACTTTGCTTCTGTGATTCTCCTAATTATATTGAGCGAGGTACTGGTTGTTGAGCGTGACCTTGTCGTTGATAGTCTTGTTCTCGTCTGTTTCAAGTGATCAGCTATCCGGAAAGAGACGCAATGAAAATATTCCCAAATTGTGATTATACTCTAGGAGACGGATAGAAAGATACTCACAAGAGTTCCAAGTCTCAACACTTGGATATCGTTGTTGCAAGTCCTTGAGGTTCAAGTTGAACACCCTTCCATTCCTGACTTGAGAATGAGTGGTAACGTATCCACCGCTACAACGAGATCAACACCGCGCCCACTGCAATAGTGACCGAGGCGAGGAGAGGGGGGAAGGCTAAAGTGAGAATATATAGTAACGTACTATCCTGAGTGACCGTCAAAGCACAGAGTGATACCGTTGGAAGCCTTGCTGCGTGCACACCAGCTCTCACCGTGGTCGTGGCCTGAAGTAATAGCAAGGACATTGTTGTTGCTGCCGGAAAGTTTCAGGATCTGCTGGAAGGCTACTCAAGTGTCAACATAAAATACCTCAGCAAATATCGCGATAAGATGAGTAACGAAAGGTACACGGTACGGCGGCCTGGAGGGCAGATTGGGGAAGACCAAAAAGACGTACTGGGGTTGTCGAGGCCGGTGTAGGTGTTGTTCAAGTAACCCTGGGTAGAGGGATCCGGTTCATCGTCGTGGTCGCCCTGAGTAGGACTACATCAAGTCAGCTACGCACACAGTGGTGTTACAACTTCGGCACGAATCTCAAGAAAGGAAATTCATCGCCATGCTTTGAATGACTCACAGCTGGTACAGGTCATCCGAGCGTTGGAACTGATTGTTTCAGCGGATGATCATTGAACATGAAAAGGAGACAACATACGGGAATATGAACAAAGACAAGAGAAGGAGGTACGCCGCCCCACTGTCATTCCATTAGCGCGATCACTCACAGAATGGACGTACGATTATATCCATCAACAAAGCTTGCTGCTGTATATATGCGGGGACGGTGTGTTCATCGACCCAGTAGTAGTTTGCCGCATCGGGTACGGGACCTAGTATATACTCTCAATAAAGAAGAAAGAAAAGACAGGTGAGGTCATGTAGGTAACGTGACATACCTGGACCATCACCTGTGCCAGAGACGAATGAACGAGAATCAAAGAACCACATGATAAGTGCCGGTTTCCAGTCCCCTTCTTTCGCATACACAGGGACCCCTTTGAACAGACCTCAGTAATAGCACACTCGGCGGTGGGAATGTGAGACGTACAGTAGTTACCATTCCCATAGGGCTTTGGACCAACGTCTGAACGAGTGTATGAAAGATGACCATAGTGAGCCTGTTCATATTCGATCTCTTCGTTGTGGTTGATGTTGTTCTACCGTTGGTCAGATACTACGTACGGCATCGTAGACTATTTTTTATCTTAAAAAAAAGTGGACTTACGGCGTTGTCGTGCTACATGAGCGGAGCAGGCAATGTTAGTTCTAAATATCCTGGAAATCGATGATACAGTAGGTGAAAGGCCAAGGTGAATGTCACTTACGTTACCGTGAGTGCTGGAGAAGGGGATATTACGGTCAACAGTAGGCTTGTAACATTGGTCGAGGTATCCAGTGGCATTATCAGCGAAGACATTTTCACCTATCAATTCATTATCAGTAAAAGATTCCACTATGAGGATGTAAAGGTGCGAGAAATGACCGACCAGTCATCATGTCTCCGTTGAATACGCTACATATGAGCCATCAGCCTTTCCTCCACGATCCATTCCAGGGACGATCGATAGATCTCAATCGTAGGAAGGGTAGTGACTCACACATAATTTGGTTTCTCCTGGTCCAAGACTGTCGCGTGGACATTCTGTGTTGCAGCATCCTAAGACTCTATCAGCATCATATACATACTCCCCGCAAGGTCCGATCAAAGAATCAACTCACATTCGAGGGTCCCCAAGACGCCCAAGTACCATCGCCTATTCCATATCAGCCATGTATCTGCGACCACCAAAGACGGTAAATATCAACTTACCCCAGCGTTCGCCAAAGTGCATATCAGAGAACGAAACGACCTGTTTCAATCCATCAGTCTTCCTTCCTCCATCCATGATATTTATTCAAAGAAAGAGTAGAGAGGATAAAGGGTACTCACCTTGAAATTCCCATTACGATCAAAGGTCAACTTTTTCTTACCGCCCAGAGTACCCATCAACTGGCCACTGCGCTTATCGAGCGGTGCCGCCAGAGATCCAGTGACGAACAACAACTGAAGTAGAGCCAACATTGTTTCAGAGCTACACACGGACGGAGTCTATGTCTCGCAAAAGAGTCACTACAAAAAATCAGAGAGGAATTGTGGTTATATATCATCCATCAATCAGTATTACCGCTCGTAAGTATTATTATCAGTTAGAGCACGTTTGTTGTTCTGTTTGTTGATCAAAGAGATCCGCATGCTCGATCAATATCTCAAGCCCCCACCCCGGTGCCTTCTTCTCAGACCCTTGTCAATTAATGCTCACTGCCATGGAGAGATGAGACGAGCCCAGGTAAGAAAGAGCGCTAAAAACTAGGACAATGATATGAACTGTGAGATCCGGAACGTGCTTTGTCTGATGTCCGAAATATCAAAATATCGGACCATCACGTCCTTTCAAAAATAGATCCGGCCACCGGTCCCGTTTTATCATACTGGTACCATCGTATGTCTTGAAACGTGCTTCAAACAGGACTGTCTCGGAGTAAATCATAAGAGACTCGACACGTTTCTATCAACACAAATGTTTGCGGCGCGACCAAGGCGAGAAACGAATAGGTAAACAAGTTCAAGCTTGTTGGCCATATTATCCTTATCAATGTCACCATCTACGCAGTCGCTTGCTACACTGCGGATCTCACGGCACAGAAAACTGTTAAGAGATGGATGTCAAATGATACATGAGTGATGCGCTCTATACTCTTCCATTCTAGATCAATCAACAGGGTCACCATACCCTCCCGGGGGTTTCCGGCTCGGCTCAACGTGCGCATACGCGTGCGAATCATTCAAGACGAAATCGTCCATCCTCAGTGGCCGCAACTTGAAGCCCTGTATCTCCGTGTCAGCATCAATGTCAATTAATCCGACTCATCGATGGTCTCACCTCTTTCTGCGCCGCTTCAAGACCCTCTTTCCCGCTCTTACCCTTTTCGCGCATCAGCTCCCGCACAGGGGCCATCGCAGCGTTCCGACATGTCTCGCGTAGATCTGACCCAGATAGTCCGTCTGTACGTGCTGCAAGTTGTGAGAGGGAAAAGTCAGGTGCAAGTTTGGTGTGTCCGAGCATCTATGGAAATGAGCAAAAACGGCGGCATGAAGGCATCAATGCCTACCAGGGCTAGAATCTTTTGCCGTTGTTGCATGTTTGGAAGTCGGATTGGGAAACGTTTTGGCATGCGGCGCAGTATTGCAGGATCGATACTTCGAATCGTCAGCTTAAAACGAAAATGGAAAGGTAGTAGTAGGTAGTAGGCTTACTCATTGGGTCTGTTCGTCGCGCCTAGGACTAGTATTCTGGTATCGGTACCGCTGGTGAGCCCGTCCCACAGTCTGTAGATGAATCATCAGCCGTGCCATGTGGTAGCGAGGAAGGTGGATCCGACGCACGTCATGAATTCAGCCTTCATCATCCCCGTCACCTCGTGGTCCCCTGCCGATCGTTCGCGGAACAACGAATCGATTTCATCGATGAAGATCTGCGCAACATTCAGTCCTCTCTCCCGATTCACCGATATCAATGGTGGCGACTCACTATACTAGGTTGAACTTTTCGTGCTAATGAGAACAAGCCAGCTACAAGTTTATTTGACTCTCCGAACCATTTATTTGTTCTGCTTCATCAGCCGTGCAGGACCATCTTTCCTTTAAGATAGCTCACAAGCTTGATAAAGGCAAATTGATGAATGTCGCTCCGCTCTCCTTGGCCAGAGCCTTTGCCAACATTGTCTTTCCACATCCCGGATGTCCATATAACAGCACCCCTTTTGGTGCACTCAGTAGTCCATTCGAGCCAGCGAAGAGTTCCGGGAAAGTCAGTGGGTAGATTACCGTCTCGCGTAAACTCGCAATGATCTCATCGAGACCACCGATAGATTCAAATGTGACGTCGATGGATGAAGGTGGGATGATCTCTCCGGCTATTGTACTTTCGTATTCGTCCAGCTCAAGAGCGGCTAGTTGGGAATCGGATAAGCCAGTCTGAGTGAGCAGTGATTGACCTTTTTGTTTGGCCTTCTTGGATGTTGGTGAGGATTGGTCGAGTGAAGATAGGACATAACGGAGAGCATAGTACACTGCGAGTTGTGATGCAGCAAAAGCGGCCACTACGATAGTCAGCTTAGCTTCAAAGCATCAGAGCGTAGCTGACCATCAAACACTATCCGCCCGATATCTCTGCGTGATGACATTTTGAGCGTAAAGAGACTTTGAAAGAAGAAGATGACAAGGCGACAACGTGTTGAGCATGCCTAGCAAGATATTATAGGCGCCCCATGTTCTCAGCCTGTGCTCCTCTAGGCTTGCCGGCCTCCTCCTTGTGCCTGACGATGACCTTTGGTATGACGTTGCGTGACACTGCCTTGAAACCGCCAAAAGTTAGTCACCAAAACGACATGCAGTTCATTGTTCCTTTTATCTCTCAAACAACCATCTCCAGGAGTCTCCTTTCACTACCCACATCCCTGACATGTCTCGACCGCCTAATGGGCGCTCATATAGTGCTCTAGTGGATCCTGGGGCGAAGAATTCGACCCTCCCATCCATCCACCTCGACGACACGATGACGACACCACAGCCCGATCAACACCAACCTCATCATCACCATGGGATCATGCAAGAGACTGAAGCAGAGTTGACAGACGATGAGCTTATAGAGTATGAAAAGGGTATCTTGACCTGGGACAAGGCCAAGAGTTGGCGTTTTTGGATTAGGAAAGAATGGATTTGGTGGTATATCGTCTTGATAATCTTGGTGGTATTAGTGGCTTTGATGGCTTTCTTTCATCATTCAGTGAGTTAGAACCGGCTGAAAGTGTAGCAGCGCTTATATGTGGACAGATCATCGATTGGTTGACACCATTTACAAAGAGATTGCAAAATCTTAAAGCGGGCTTTGTGATCCCTGCTGCCATCATATTCGCCCTCAGCTTCCCTCCCTTATTCGGCAATGGTGAGTATTAGTTATCTTCAATGTGTAGTCTACCTCGATCTAGCTGACAAGAGCCCCTGTTCCTGTCCCTCACCCACTCTCAATATTCTATCTCTCATCCCGCCACTTCTACGGGCATGAAACCTGTCTCACTTCTTGACCACTATCAGAGATCGTCATGATCCTCGTGGGTGTCGTATGGGGCCTCGGCAAAGGTTTCGCAATCGTCACAGTCGGGACGATCCTAGGTGAAGTAGCCAACTACGTCGTATTCAAATACTGGTGTCGCCGTCGAGCAGAACGTTTGACACGCAAGAGCCTCAATTACGCTTGTCTTAGTCGGGTCATTGCCGAGGGCGGATTCATCATGGCTACTATAGTGCGGTTGAGCGTGATCCCTACCCACTTTACAACGGTAAGCTCATAGCCGTGAAACTTATGAACTGCCCTGCTGATTTCGGACAGATGGTGTTCGCCGTTTGTGGCTTAAAGGTTTGTACGGCTTTGTAGATGCTTCGAGATCCTTCCTGACATTCTGAATAGTTCTACCACTTTTTCGTTGCATTGATTCTCGGTTTGCCTAAACAGGTGAGCTAGAACCAGTAGTCAATAATGGGTTGCGCTGACTCTCATCCAGTTAATCACAGTTTACGGTACGTTTGCCACCTCATTACCTTGAACTGTAAGGTGTTGTGCTCATCAGGTTGTCGCTTTTATCGCTTAGTTGGAGGTTCGTGGTCACTCAACTCACGGTTGCCGACCAGAGCTGACAGCATACAGTCGTGCTTGCCAAACAAAATGCCAGCACAAACTCACATGTTGTCTCTGACTGCGTGTACGTTTTACTGCAACTCTCTCACCACTCTTGCAATGCTCTCTGACTCTTTCCAGGTTTGCCGCAACGGTTGTGATCAGTCTCTTCGCCTTATGGTTCATTTACAGACGCATGACCGCAGTGCGAAAACAGGTATTGCTCGAGATGAGAGAGGACCTGAGAGGGAAAGGCGTGGCAACGTCTGATCCGCTTGTGGATGGTGCTGTACTCCAGGAAGATGAGAATAGGCATCAGGGGTTTGAGCCTCGAAATGCGGTGTAAGAGTGGAAATCTCAAAGGATTCAAATGTGTAACGAGATTAACCAACGAAAATATATGGACTCCTTGCATATATATGTAGTACCAATACGAAGTTTGGGGGTTCATTGAGTACAGGTCTATCGATGACATTTCCAGCCAATTCAATGAAGTGACCAAAGGCACAGTAGTGTACAGCTTGCGAAGTCCAAGTTGAATCAATTCATATATCAGCTCGCGACGATGACATTTTCATCTACCCCAATCCTCCGGATCCCACTCTTCTCCACTAACTCCACTATCCCATACTCCATCGGAATCATCAAGATGACCACTCTCATCCTCTTCCAGATCTTCAGGATTAGGTATGACGCCATCTCGTCCAGATTCTCTTGCTATCCTTCTCGTAAATCGTTCAAAAGCATATCTATCAGGATATATCTCTGCTGTATACCAACTGCAGTAACTGTCATCAGTTTAGAGTAAACTATAGGGCTTGAGAGGGAAGCAATGCTGGATGGAGAGAGAGAGAGAGGAATGAGGGCGGGAGAGGAAGGAGAGAGGGAGGGAGAGAGAGAGACAGACTAATTGACAGCGACGGCTAATCCTTCTGAACCTTCTTGTTGATCTACGCGATGCCACCACCCAGAAGGTAGAAAGAGAGTTTCGCCTTCAGTGACAGTTATGATCAGTGGTGAGATGGTAGGTGGGAATTGGGCGGATTGGACCCAAGGGACTTTATGCGCTGGAGGTGGATCGAGTATGGGTTTAAGGTCGTTGTTGTCTGATGTTCGTTGAAGGGTTGAGGGTTGGTGGAATTGTTCTTAGAACATCAGTATGGGAATTATATCACTGTATTTTAGGTGTGAAATGCGTGGTCTTGGCAAGTGTGTTTGATGCAAGTGTGTTTGATGCAAGTGTGTTTGAAGCAAGTGTGTTTGAAGCAAGTGTGTTTGAAGCAAGTGTGTTTGAAGCAAGTGTGTTTGAAGCAAGTGTGTTTGAAGCAAGTGTGTTTGAAGCAAGTGTGTTTGAAGCAAGTGTGTTTGAAGCAAGTGTGTTTGAAGCAAGTGTGTCTGAAGCAAGTGTGTGTAAAGCAAGTGTGTTTGACAAGAAACACCACTAGCAACTCACGGTCTAGCCAAAATCCTTCGATGGGAGAGATAAGCGTAAATGTTTTGGAACCGGATAAAACATGATAGATGTTTTCGTAGCTATGGAAAAGGCAATATCAGTACGTGTAAGGCCACCTGAGTCAAGGGAGAGGCGGTCTTACGGATCATGGTGCAATGATGTAGAGCTTCGACTACTGCCTATCCATAAATTGACAGCTTCTGCTGTTGACCCTGTAGAGTGTAACATGAATCAATGTCTCCATCTGGGCAGATCAAATGGCGTACCAACAGCATCTAACATCCAGGATATATCGCGCTGGATATATGGCTGTAGTGCGGCCAATTGTGGCTTCATAGGGTCGTTACTCTCGGACGAAGAAGAGGCCGTCGAACGGTATATATTGCCATCTTGAGATTGAAGATATACGATCTCGGTTACATCTGTATTCGCTATACGAAATCAGCAACCCGTAAAGGATAACTTGGTATTCAAGAGACGTACTGAGTTTATGCAAAAAGGTATGGATGCTCATTTCCTCCTCTAGCGGCTTGACAAAGCTTGTCGACCCGTCATTCAACACCCTCACAGAATCTGCCATTCTGTACGCCTATTCAGCTTTTCCGCTGGGCTAAATATCGATACTTACCCATCATCAGTGATTGCTATAGTGATCCGACTTTCTCCTAGCAGCTCCTCGTACGTCTCTGGCTTAGACCATTCCCGTTCTTTGCCTTTAGCAGTCAATGGACTACAGCCTGCATTATCAGATTCAAATAGCTCGGGATCCCATCTTCAGAAGCCATACCTCTGATGATGGCCGGATGAGACTTGTGGAGTATACGTAGTGCCTCTAGGGATGTAGGTGGGACATTATATCTATCGACATGACTTGGCGCCAGGTCTACAAAATCATTAGTCCACTCAAAAACGTGTACCGCCAGTCGTCGGCATTCACCTCTGAAGTCTGACAGAAGACCGTTCAAGTGTCTCTCGAGCACAAATGCAGGGATCTTCGTCGTCATGATAATACCGTATCTGTATCACCAGGCGACCGAGTTGCTGCTTGTTTTGTGCCAAAGTCAGTGTGAAGTACAGAGAGATATCGCAGGATATCAGTCGTCTTTCTGAAACGTTTGGTGCCTGAGCGCGAATCTAGCAAACGTCATGACTTTTCTTTCGTCTTCCTCTCTTGCTCCTATACCACCCTAGATAATGACTGTATCTCACTCATAATTCATCTAATAGGTTCTCAACGCGATGGAGGACATCGTAGAACCGTTAAAGACAGATGTGAACCCGTTGGTCACGCTTGTAGTGGCTATTATCCGAGCTGGTCTGTGGGTTCTGGATTGGATCAAGACTGCGGTAGGATGGTTGACCATCACCTTGCCCGGGTAAGTCATCTTTTCGCCCGAGACACCGCGATGCCCACTTCCAGGAAAAGCAACACCACTGAGTCTTCACCCGATAATGCATTACGATGCTTCAACGCGTCGGCTAGCTGAGCGCAACCATGCTAACTTATGTCTATAGGATGATTTTGCGCATGCTACATTTTTCGCTCACGATATCACTCGGCTTCCCCTCACTCCTCGCACTCTTCATAGGTGGTCTTGTTGCTCTTACTTTCCTCATCCGATATCGCTACCTCGCTCGATACACTCAGCTGAAAGAAACAGCCCTTCCGCCTCCGTCACCTCCTTCACTCGCGGCTCAGCTTCTACCGTTAGACGTAGCAGACTCGAGAAGCCGATCCTCCAGATTTCACAACTATCTTGATGACTTTCTCAGCGCTATAAGGATCTTTGGATACCTGGAGAAACCAGTATTCCACGAATTGAGCCGTCATCTGCAGACCAGACGCTTGGCAGCAGGTGATACGCTTGAAATTGGCGGTGGGGATTTCTGGTGTGTTGTCGAAGGCAATGTTCAAGTGGTGAGCGAAGCTTCTTTTCGTCCCTCAGGTCTCTGCATCTGACTGGCCAAGTTCGCGCCATCTTTACCAGAAGAATATGCAACTCCTGCATCCCCGGAACCTTTCGGTACGACTTCGTCCTTTAACGGATACCATCTACTCAATGAGGTAGCGACGGGAGGAACGCTGTCGTCCCTATTCTCTATTCTCACGCTTTTCACCGAGGATATCAAGCTTACTTGGACTCCGCCCAATGAAGAAATGGAAGACCTAGACGGTCAGAGAGATGGAATAAAAGAAGATGAAATCTCTCCACCCAACGGGTACAGGGGGAAGCCAAGGGCGAACTCCGATGTTAGCCAGCTTGACGTTGAAGCACTGGGCAAGACAGTTGCAGGATTTGATGATAGCTCACCACAGGACTCTCCAAAGTCTCGTCAGCGATCCTCATCGGTTGGTACGGCAGTGCGCGAGACCTCAGACTCGGCCACTGTGGATCTCACAGAACCTTCTTCCATTTCAGCTCCAGCGACCAAGTTCCCATCTCCAGTACTCGACCCTGTGGATAGGCCAAGAGCTAGACAGACGACTTCCATGCAGGGTCTGAACCACGACATGCCACCCACGATCATGCCGACCATGGAGCCTTTACGAGGCGGGTTTCCATCGTCGCCTCCATCCACGAAACGACCCCAGCCAGGAGTTTCCGGTACCCATGCCCTCAAGGGCACAATTGCACGAGCTAGCGTGGACACTACTTTGGCGGTGATTCCAGCGGAGGCATTTCGCAAGCTTACTCGCAAGTTCCCCAAGGCCAGTGGGCAGATTGTTCAGGTTGTTCTTGAGCGATTCAGTCGTGTTACCTTCACCACAGGTAGGTCCAACGTTGTTTGAATTGGGTAAGTGCTCACTCTATAGCTCACAAATACCTCGGCCTCACTCGTGAGATCCTCCGATCCGAATCATCTCTCAATCACCTTGTCTCCCATCCGTTACCACGCGCCTTCTACACCGGAGGTGGAATGCAGAACCTACGGGACCGGTTTCAGCCCCAATCCAGTACACATCATACCGATGACAAGCCGTCCTCCTCCACAACGAGCTCACCGACCCAGAAAGATGGGATCAAGAGTCGAGACTATTTCAACTTCGTGCCCGTAAGTCCGACTGTTCGCGCTCCATCTCTCCCGTCGGTCACTCCAAGACTTGCCATGACACCTTCTGCCTCGTTCGATAGACACAAGCGAGGCGGTAGTGTTGAAGCTCAAGCACCGCTCGATGCGGAAAAAGAAAAGCCTGGTATACCTTCCATCGGGCCGTCAACGGCTGCCACCTTCAGCCCAGATACGGCTACACGCCACAGCTCCGCCTTTATTCGAAGAGCCTCGGCAATGCGCAAACAGGTCGCAGCTGGAGATCTGGCCATGACCAGTACTTCTGGCCCAGATTCAACAGGAGGGGCCTACTATCGACCTGCTGCACAGACACCTGGACTACCGAGAATGGATACATGGCGAGGTCAGTTTTCGGGATCGACAACAGATTTGCGTCAACATGGTGGGATGCCAATGGTCTTGAGTCCAGACGATGAAGATGGAAACGAGAGAGAAGAGACGTTCCAGCTACAAGAAGAAGTTCTGGCGTGCATCGCCAAGTCAATCGGTCTCACGCAGCCCGGTGAGGGTGGCGTGGACTCACTGGGGCGCTCACCTTTCGCTCCTTCTGTCTCAGCTCTGTCAACGCCAAATTCACCCATGTTCCCACCTAATGGACGTCCGTCGTCGAGATCGCCGTTTGGGAATGTTCTGGACATGATGAATGCCTCTGCCCATAACGAGAACATCCTGGGAGGAATGCTCCGAGAGGCAGTCATGCATGCTCGTGGTGATGACGAGGCCAGCAGCGTCTCAGCGAGTGTGCAGGAGTCTGCGATGGGTGGGACAGGGGCCAGCTTGGATATAAGTAAACATGTCTTTCGAGATTTGGAGGGAAAGGTGGAGATATTGTTTTTCAAAAAAGGCAGCCGCTTGGCGGAAGAGGGCAAACGATCACCCGGGATATTCTATGTCATCGATGGCTTTCTTGACGTGAGTTGACCTTGCTGCTGTAGAAATACATCTGATCGATCAAGGTTTCAATACCCACTCGACCCGCTGGAGTCGACACGCCAAGATCAACAAAAGCCACCAATTCAAATGCCAACCCACCGCCGTCTTCATTCTCGAACGTAAATGGTCGTCCTTTTGGTGCTGCTCTGGGCCTTGGACAGCATGATGAGCCACAGTTCAGCCCTAGATCTAACGAGGAGCCTTTGTTTACAGTAAAGGTACGTTGTCGCATTGAGCACGCCCACGCCAATGCTGAAGATCATTAGCCTGGCGGAATCGCAGGTTACCTCGCTTCGCTTTGCAGTACGGACTCATACGTCAACATTGAGTGAGCTGTCCCAATCGGATCGCCGGAAGCTGACGATTTGCAGAGCAAAAACAGATTGCTATGTCGGGTTTCTGCCCAATCATGCTTTAGAACGAATAATCGAACGCCGGCCGATTGTTTTATTGACGCTAGCTAAGCGCCTTCTCTCTCTACTCTCACCGCTTGGTCAGTATTGCTTCAAAGAAGGTGAAGTTTCTGATCAAGTGCAGTATTGCACATTGATGCCGGTCTTGATTGGATGCAGCTTAGTGCTGGGCAGGTCAGTGTAACAAGAGTCCCATGAATATCACCAGCTGATCAATTTGCAGGTCCTCGTGTGTTTCTTCAGATCATTCATAGATATGACTTTCCAGCTGAATATTCTTAGTACGAGAAAGGCGATCTGTCAACAGACTTCTACATCGTTATTAGTACGTCTGATCATCAATCATGAAGGGAGCTTACATAGAACAGATGGACGACTCCGTTCTTTGAATGAGAAGGACAGTGGTGTCGAGGTTCTCCATGAGTATGGTCAGAACGATTCGGTTGGCGAGTTAGATGTCATCACCGCCGTCAACCGCTCAGATACTGTCCATGCGATACGAGATAGCGAGTTGGTACGAATACCTGGCGCACTTTTCGACGCCATCAGTATTAAGCACCCCGCCACAACAGTGCAGTTCATGCGAGTCATCGCCGGGCGAGTTAAGCGAGCAATGGGCGAAGACAGACTCACGGCTGGTATGAGCACTATCGGGGCACAGCGTGCCAATAGGGATGTCAATCTCAGTGAGTCTCACTATATCATCATACATCCTGGCGCTGATGAGCCCAGAAACGGTGTGCATTCTTGGCTCAAATCGAAGTGTGCCGGTTGGACATTTCGCGGGGAAGCTCAAGACCTCGCTGGAGGAACTGGGAGCATCCACATCATATTTGGATCAGGGGACGGTGATGCGACATCTTGGTCGGCATGCTTTCGCTCGAATAGGGTGACTTGTCTCACATTGCCTCCAAGATTCCACACTGACTCTATCAGGAAACTCAAGATTGCCGGATGGTTGGCAGATCAGGAGGTAAGCTGCGCTCCCTGGTTCCTCTGCCGTCTAGCTGATTCGGCCAAGCAACATTACCGTAGTGTACTGTATGTGGCTGATACACCGCCATCGAGCCAGTGGACCTTGACGTGTATCCGCCAAGTAAGCAATCTACAATGAACACAGCAGTGTGAAGCTGATCAGAACAGGCGGATCTAATTCTTGTGCTTGGTGTGTCTTGTGTCCTCTGAGCCAGTCTGAATGCTAACACTCATCAGGAATGGGAGACGATCCCTCCCTGGGCGAGTATGGTGAGCTCGCTATTCTTCTTGCTACGCCTTATCACTGACGTGAGCAGAAAAGCTTCTCCTAGCGACCAAGACGACGGCTCGCAAAGAGCTGATTCTGCTGCATGACGAGCGAACTGTCGCTTCTGGGTCCACTCGCGCTTGGCTGCAGGTCAGCTAGCTGCTACATGATATTGCGAGAGAGTTGACATCAGCAGCTTCGACCATGGGTGCACGCTCATCACCACGTTGAGCTTCCTGGTGTCATCACACCACACAAGGCAACGCCGACAATGCACGATCCGGCGGCAGTTGCAGCCTTCAAGCATCTTCGGGAACGAGTTGAAACACGTATCAAAAAGTATCGCGGTCTCCGACCTCTAGGTCGGCCCCGCCGACCCGCTCACATGAACGACTTTGCTCGAATAGCCAGGCGATTATGTGGTAAACAGATTGGTCTCGTTCTTGGTGGCGGTGGAGCTAGAGGTGTTGCACATATCGGAATGCTGCAAGCTCTCGAAGAGGCTGGTGTACCAATTGATGCGATCGGAGGTTGCTCGATCGGCTCCTTCGTCGGTGGACTCTACGCGAGGGAGACAGATCTGCTCGAGACAACAGGCAGGACGAAGCAATTTGCAGGTAGAATGGGGTCGATGTTGAGGATTTTGAGCGATGTCACGTATCCTTATGTGGCATATACCACCGGACATGAATTCAGTAAGCCGTCTTCTCATTGAAGGGGAAGATCTTGGCTGACAATCTCGCAGATCGAGGCATTTGTCAGTATCCCTTGGGAGGTAGCTCGGGAGTTTCACTGATGACCCCACAGACAAAGCATTTTATAATACTCATATAGAAGGTGTGGTTTGCTTTTAGCGAGCTGCAACAAAGCTGAATTAAGCATAGATTTCTGGCTTCCATTCTTCGCTAATTCGACTAACATCACTCATTCACGCATGGAGGTTCACCGTTCTGGCTATGCGTGGTACGTCTCTAAAAGAAGGAGTTGAGGCGTAAGCTTAGCGATGCAGGCGATACGTTCGAGCTTCAATGACTCTAGCTGGGCTGTTGCCTCCTTTGTCTGATAATGGCAACTGTAAGTTTTCGGCTACCGAATTGACATATATCGCCCTGCTGATGGTGCCCAGTATTGGTCGATGGAGGATATATGGACAACACGCCCATTGGACCATTACGAGCCAACGGGATACGAGATATCATTGTTGTTGATGTCGGCGCGATCGATGATACGTCTCCTCGGAATTACGGTGACTCGGTATCAGGATGGTGGATTTTCTTGAACAAGTGAGTTTTATAATCTGCTCGCTGCTCCGTTTGACCGGCTGATGATGTGTTACAGATTAAACCCATTCTACCAGCGAAATGTACTGTCGATGACTGAGATTTCGTCACGCTTGGCCTAGTGAGGCAGCCTCAGTATTCTGCCAGTTCAAATGCTGATGCTTCCCAGCGTATCGAGTGTCAAGACTTTGGAAGACGTCAAGACTGATCCGTCATGTCTATACATCTCCATGCCTGTCCAAGTAAGTAATGTATTAACCTGTTTGGTATGAGTCCTTACGTTCCTGCAGGAATTCGATACATTGGGCGGTTTCAAGCGGTTTTCAGATGTCTTGGCTGTAGGTATCAAGTCAGGCCGTGAGGCTATAAGAGAGTGGCGCGATCAAGGGAGGTTGCCAACGGGTCTCGTTGATGAGAAGAGAGGCGCTGGACTGGTGCAGACGGGAAATAGATTACGGTGCGTTATGCCTTTGTCTCTCTGAAATATGTTTACTGATGAAACACAAAAGCCGGATGTCAATCTGAGTGTCATCACCAGTGTAGATGACGAATAGAAGAAGTTTGTAGCGGTATCGATACAACAGCGATGCATATCTATCTACAATAGCTATCTTGGAACATACATATTGAGAGAGACCCAAATTATGAGCAAATTAACCCAAAAGCCCCATGGTATTTGGGGATATACTCATTCCCTCCATACTACTTGACAGGCCTCCATCTTTTGTTAATATCCTCCTACGATGTTCACCCCATGAGGACGCGCCATTGACTTTAGGCATTGGTAATGGTAAACTCCTAATACCATTACCGTTTGCTTCGACTGATGAATCGTCATCATCGTCCTGTGTTCCCTCATCATCGTCGTCATCGCTGTCTTCATCTTCTTGTCCATGTAGAGCGACTTCACCCCAAGTTCGATAAAGTGGATCCACAAATCGACGAGATCTAGGTAACTCGTATGGGTCGAAAGGAAAGTAAGAGTCGAGTCCAGCATCTAGATTGGCTTGTCGGGCTTGTCGAGGTGCAGATGAAGATGGATTGGTACTTGTTGCTGGGCGTGCGTTTGATTCGAGGATAGAGAAACAATAGGCGAAATTGGTTTGATGAGCTACTTTGGCAAATGTGGATACTACAGTTGGATTACAGCCCTAGGGAGACAAGTATCGCGTCAGCATTGATTCTTGCTATTTTCTTTCTTTCGTTTCTGGTGAATAAGGATGGTAGACGGCAAACTGACTAGTAGTGGATTGAGCTCGGAGGTTAGAGCTCTTTGCAAGATATCTAGATCCCGCATCCAGCGTCCATCGCCGTCGCCATCTCCTTCCCCTTCACTTTCCAGCTCGAGCTCGCCCAGGACATTATCGCCCTCTCCGGCTTGTCCTCGCAGGCCGCGCCACCGGAAACAAAAGATGAGCATAACGGCTTGTACGACGGCATAGAACAGAGGTCGCTCATCAATACTCCGCGCAGGCTGATGGAGCTTGCCGTCAACGTATGCTAGGAGGTACGCCAAGACAGCCCGAGCCTGGTCATCGCTTACAAAGCGAGCTCGGCAGACAGCGGATCCAATGTAAACAGTTGCAGCCACGCGCTGATGTAGGGAGATAGGGGCTGCAGAAGGATGAGGATTGGAGCTGGTCGTTCCATAAAGTGCTTGAGAAACGAGTAGACCTAAGAAGAGATCCGTATGCGCATGCGAGAATGAAGCGGTAAGAAAGAGAAGGAAAGGAATGTGTTGGGTCGAAGATGTTGGAAGAATCTGGCGGGAAAAGAGGGTGAGAAGTGTTTGGAAATGAGCGAGTGCTTGGGCTGGTGATGGTGCAGCTCGAGTGCTTGCGAGCATTGGTACGCCAGAGATGGGTGTCGGAACCTCAGAAGTCGGCGTTGAACGACCAGAGCTAGCCGCTGTAGCAGTCAAGCATGTCGCTGCCATTTCTGCCGCAGGTATACCCCGTTCTTTGCCTCCAATGTATTCCTCGAGATGCTCAAAGAAGTAGAAAAGCATCCCGTCAAGCTTTCCCCGCATCGATTTGACTGCCTCGCGCCGCCGTGCACGTTCTACGGCCTGCTTGACTTCATCTCTGGCCTCTTCGTCCGACTCTGACCCATCTCCATCTACTGAAGAAAGCTCATCGGGATCTGGATCGGAATCGGACCCAGCATCAGATTCGTTGGCGAGGCCTCGAGGAAGAAGGGTAACTGGAATGTCCTCGGAGATGAGAAGATCGAAGGGATCGAGAGATTGAGAGATAGAGAGGCGTTGTATTTGATCATCTGCCTCGTCGTCATCGTCTTCTTCCTCATCATCCTCCTCTTCTTCATCCTGGTCGAGTATGTTTGTGATCTCAACCTAAAGGAGACTTAGCTAGCCCCTATGTATGCTAAGAATAAGCTCACATCGATTCGTAACATGCGGTCCACAATCTCTCCCCAGACTCGCTGACCTAGCTCTGGACAATAGCCGATCAACTCGACGCTATTCCGCACCCATGTCGTCTGTGCTACTTCTGGTTCTCGTTTGTTGGGAAAGTTTCGGACGAGAAGGGGTTGCAGAACGCTTGGTAGTGTGGGTATGAGAGAGAGAAGATGGGAGAGGAGCAGGTGGTGTCTAGCGTGAAATATGCGACGGGATATTGGTGTAGCGCCAGTTGACGTGATTACGGGCTCTGGAAAACGGAGCGATCAGCTTGAGCTTATGAACATAATCCCAAAAGTGCTCACGCCAGCGGAAACCCTTGACGGCCATTCCCACAACCTCCTTGGCCCATGATGGTTGAGCACTAACCAAAACGCCTGCCCATCCGACAAAAGTCTTAACAAACCGCTCATCGCCTGTTGCCCAAGGAAGATTTATGATGGCAGTGATCAGAGCGGAGTGTATTTCTGCCGAGAGAAGAGATACATGAGCCGTGATAGCTCGAAGAAGAGGCAATAATGGTGGAAGAGCTGGGATAGGGGTCGTCGCCGTCGGTAGAAAGTGGGCCAAAAGGTCGTTGTAGTGAGTCAAATTCCCTTGGACTGATTCTCTCAGTGCATTGGGAACAAAGACAGCGATGAGACCCCTCTGGAACGCCTCTCGATCCTTCATGGACCGCGCATCGCCAGTCGACTTGGTCCGTCGTGCGCGAGCACGGACATCACCCTCAGACTCGCGAGGTCGTTTTCGCCCTGCCATACTTGACGCGCGCGACGAAGAGGCAATAGCATTTAGTGACTCGTTTGACATGTTGGAGAGGTTTGAGGAAGACGAAGGAGCGAGAGGTGGTGGTTTAGTGCGCGTCTTGGTTGGTGTGGAGGTGAAATGAGGATGGCGAGGGGATTTGGACATGTGCAGACTGGACCAGGAGGAGAAGGAGAGAGTCATACGGGGCGGAGAGGGAGATCTCTCTCCGTTCTCACCTCTTTCCCAAGCTCTAGGTTGAGAGTTGGACAAGAGGGGAGGAATAGAGGTTGAGAGGAAGATGGGTCGTGTGAGGAGAACTAGTGCGATCATTGACGCCACTCTGAAAAATCAAAGACAGTGAAAAATACCACGTCACTCGACTCATTATCACTCTCGTCGCTCTCGTTTCTTGTCTTTTCTCTTCTCTTCTCTTGACTCGTTCTTGTAGCTTCAGATCAAAGCATTATATACAATACCGAGTCTTCAGTGTCACTCACAACTCACTCCTCTACTGATCTGAACCAAAATTCAACCCAAGATGCCTCGGGACGACTTTGCCCTCTCTTCCATGTCCATGCCTCCTCTTCCCGTTGACCTTCCTCTACCACCACTTCCTCACATTACCAACACTGACATTTACCGAGTCATACTCACTCACGGAAGCATGTATCAAGCTGTCAAGAAGTTTGACCTGACGGGAGTGGATGGCGACAAGATTTACGACTACGAGAAAGTAGAGCATGTAGGAGACGCGATACTCGGTGAGTTTTGTTAGGTGGTTTTCGCGCACCGAGTCTGCTCTACTCTAGCTGTATCTTCTCTTAGCTAAACTCGCCAGGCGCCGTCGTGACCATCCTTCTCCACGACCTTTTCCCTCGCCTCCGAGAAGGGCCAGCCACGGTCCGTGCACCTCCTTTCCCGGGCATGACGAAGACTGACCAGCCTCCACACAGATACTCAAAGGTCTCCTCATCTGTAATGTGACCCTTGCGCAACTAGCAGATCGGTATGGCATGACGCGCAACCTGATAGCCGCTCCGACGTCGTACAAGGTCGCCCAGAACTTAGTCAAGACGAGGGGATCGTTGTTCGAGAGCTGGGTGGCCGGCGTTTGGTATTCATTCCTCGAGCAAGACATCCATGAGATATTGAACGATGAAGTCGAGGAACTAAAGGAGGACACAGCGGACAGCAAGCCATCTCAGGAGGAAGTGGTCCGGGCACAGGAGTCGCAAACCAGCCTAGACGAGCCTGGTCCGACGACGGTTGAGGTTGATACACCGGACGTTGAGACAGCGAACTCGATCGTGGACGAGTCGAAGACGGTGATTGATGAACTGCAAGAGGACAAGATTACAGACCTTGTTGATCCCCAGCAAACCGAGACGATTCCTGCAACGACACTTCGGAAGACACGGGGACAGGCCTACGACCACATTGACAAATGGCTGCGCCCCCTTTTTACGCCAATCGCTCACTATGCGCTTGGCGAAATGCAACTCGAACAGAAGCGCATAGATGCCTTGGCACCACCGCCACCTGACGTTGCGTTTGAGATCCCACAAGAGTGGGCATCGGAGGACAGGAACGCTGTGGGTTCTTGTGCACTGTTGCATGAATTTGCGCAGAGGAAGTTGCGAAGCATGCCTTTCTACGAGGACCAAATCGCGCGAGGAGGCATGTGGACTGTCAAATGTATTCTTTTTGCACGGGACGGGAGGAAGTGGTCAGTTTACCCACGCTGCATGCAACGACAACTGACTATGTACAGGGAAGAAGAGGCTACTCGGTTGACCAAAGCGGCAGCGAAGAATGTTGCGGCGTGGAAGGTATACAAGGCGATTGATCCTCAAGAGGCGGTATAGCGGACCGGAGGAGCTGGCGGCGTGTATGAGGAGTATCTTGGAGACACCTTATTCTCCATAATCGCTTATCCAGGAATGATCATAGCATTATTGTTATTCATAGTCGTCGACATATGTAGGCATTTAAGCGATCATTATGATTGTACATAGTAATCATTACATGTGGTCAATTATCGAGATACATCAACAACACTGATCCACAAGTCTTCTTACATTCCCATTGCTCCCTTCCCTGTTGAAATATGCTAGGCTGCGCTCCTTGACTAACCCAAGCCATTATCATCTTCCAGATCCTTCAACAGACCTATCCATCTTTGAGCCAGTGCATGTTTCCCTAATACCTCCTCAACAGCAACCATCTCTTTCAGTGCCTCTTTTCGCAGTCCAATGACCTTGTGGCTCGAGATCTCGTCATCCAATTCTTTCTCTTCCTCTCCAACTCCCTCTTCCCCTTCCTCTCCTCCTCGATCATGTCCATCCCCTCTCTTCTTCTCACCAGAAGGGGACTTGATGACGTTTCTTCTCTTTCTTCGTCTAAGTACCTTTCCAGACACACTGATGATGTCTAGCAAATGTACTTGAGCATCGACGATACTCCCGATTAAAAGTAATGCCCTAGCTAGTTCTAGTCTGACTTGCATGATCTCTATTTGGTGTTCAAGGTGTTTTATTGATCTAGATAGAGCATTGACAGAAGGTTGATCAGGACGAGTGGTCGGTTCCGGGTGGATAGAGTGGGGATGAGCGTTGAGGTAGGTACGAGCTGGAATGTCATTGGTATTGATCTTGTCGATGATATTGGTAGTTGTAGTGACATTGGTGTTGTGATTGGGATTGCTGTTGGTACTATCGTTGGAGTTGGTGTTGTTGGAGTTGGAGTTCGAGTTGGTAGTGGTGCCGGAGTTAGAGTTGGTAGTGGTGTTGGAGTTGGTACTAGTAGTAGTAGGAGTGATGTCATTGTTGATAAGTAGATGTAACTTTACATCTAGAAGCCGAGCTCGTTCTTGCGAGTTGAGACATGGTCGAGATAAGAGCGTAGAGATGACAGTCAGGTTGAGCAATGGTGACTCGAGGATTGGTGCAGGCATCGACGATACTTCCTAATGAGACCAGACACTGCTAGGTTTACCTCATGAGTCTAACGAAAGAGAGACAGACAGATACAGAGCGACAGAGAGATACAAGTATGTCTAGGTATATCATGAACGAGGAAGACAGGAAATTTTATCCCTTAGCGACGCGACTGAGTTTGCTTTTGTGGTCTCAAGCGAGTCTGGATCGATAGTTATTCCCGAGTAAATCAGTCAGATATCTTCCCTATAAAGGATGATAAAAATGCATATATACACTGTATACGCATAGCACAATGCTATTCAAAAACAATCACTCCAAGCAAAAATAACAAATTGTCCATGCGTTGATTGCGCCCAAAAACCAAAAAAAGAAACGTGACTTTCACAAACCCCCCGGCCCCCATCCCTTATCTGCGGCCAAAGCTTGATTCTTGGTCTGGTCCGAGACCCGTGCTACAGCCTCTTCAAACCCCTCTTCGCCTTGCTCGCGGCCGTAGAGGTCTTTGTACCTCCAGCGACCTTGGTGCTTGTAGCCGGCTTTAAAGCCTTCTCATCCATTGTCGCCGTGGATGGCAGAACGGGACTTTGTTCTTGGTCGACTCGCGTTTGAAGTGGTGCAGGCTTGGACGACGTGGTGGACGAGGTGGAATTCGGAGGACGTGTGGACGTTGAGGGAATAACATGGGTATTGGAGCTAGACGATGCTTGAGGGATTGTTTTAGATGTTGTGTTTCGGAATTCTGGCGGTGGGAGCTATTTGCCGTCAGCTTGTGTCCATGAAGTTCGGGAAAGCTCACTTTAGGCGTCGCGTGTATGGAGGTTATGAGTTTAGCATACTGGTTCAGTCAGCTCAGCTTCCGGGGACGACCAGTGCTCGTGAGTTGGCTGACCTTGCAATACCCATCATAATCCGCCAACAACTGTTTACCGGCTTCTTCATCCAGCGCACTCTCAGGATTAGGATATATCAATAAACACTTGATCGTCTGTGAACTGTATCAGATCTTGGCCATATCGCACGATCTTAGCAGGACTCACAACGAGAACATGCCCAACTCCATACTCCTTCTTCCATCCTTTCTTCAATGTGTCGACGCAGATCTCACCAGACTTGGACATGTTGGGGTGGAAGATTTTGGTGAGCATTGTGCCTGGTGAATAATTACCTAGTCAGCGAGATCCATTGAGGCAGGCGATGAAGAGAAGGGCGGACGGAGACAACAGGTGGGATGACATACATTTTGGAGGTAGGTTTGGGTATTCAAGGCCGAAATCAAATCGGATTCGAAAGTATCCTCCTTGATACGGTGTTCCATCTATATGGAAGTATCAGCAAACCATCAAGAGCTACCGTATAGGAGAAGAGAAGTGGAGATATCGGCCTTTGCTACTCTGCTCGCTTGTTGACTGATGTAGTTCCGCTTAGAAATCCCTTCCTTCCAATTCCGACAAATGATAAACACCTCTACCCCCTTCACCCCTTTCCCTCTACTCTTACTTCCATTTTCCCTCCCTGTACTCATACACTATACTATAACACAGACACATGAGAACTCACCAGGACCCTGTACCCAACCTTCCATAGCAGTCAAATCATCCTCATCAAACACGACCCTCACGCCCTCTGGCGGATCTGATCGAAGTGATACTACTTCTCTTGAGAGTAATCTGAGAGCTTGAGGAGTAAGAGACTAGAATTTGTTATATGAGCTCAGGACCTCTCCACTATAGTGTACGTCAGACCTACCATATTGATTGGTTTTTTGCTGTTTTGCTAAAAGACCGTTTCGAGTTGAATCAGGAGGTTGAAAGGGAAAAAGGAAAAGATACTCGCGTGCACAACACTACCGAATGCGTAAACAATACAAAGGATAATTTTTAGGCGCCAGATGCAAGCCACGCCTATTGAATGCGTCTTCCCAAAGTTGTGCGCCTATCGTTAAAAGTCTTCTTGAATCATGCAATGCAATGGTCTAATAATTCTATGCCCATCTACTAATGATACAATTCCCCAAAGCACTCCCCACTTATCGCCAAAACTCTGCAGCATACCTGCCCCACATACTTTTCATATCCACTCCAGGAGCGTATGGTCGCATTTCTCTCGCTGTCAATTTACGTTCTGGATCCAGGACGTTGACAGCCGCAACTGATCACCGAGTCAGCCTCCCAGACAGCGGCTATTGTGGCAAAAACAATAGCTAATGTTTTAACAGAAACAGCAACAACGGTTGTGACATGAAAATGAGTGGCAGCAAAAGAAGAATAGTTGAAATTTCTAGCAAAACAAATCGAGAAATGAAAACAGAAACAAGGCCGCCTAGAAGGTAACTTACGGAAATCATCCAATGAAAAGTCCATGTTGACCACATCGATGATTTCGTCATCATCAACTTCTGGAAACGGTGTCTCCACAAAAGACCTGTTGATCATTAGAACGAAGCTCTGTGATTAAATCGGGAGATTGAATCTCACGGTTGAGAGTCCTTCGAGAATGGGACTTGATCTGATCAGCTGACCCGAAAACACCAAACTACATTCCATTCCGACTTACCAGGAATATGCTCAATATCATCTCCGAGACCAGGACAAGCATCCTTGGTGACGTATCCGAGGGTAGGACTTTTCTTACCTTTCCCCATTCTCGTAACATCAAATGACATTTGTACGTCGTTGTTGTTCGTTTCCGTTTGTGTTTGACTTTGACTTTGTAGATAATCCTCCCATTGGCTAGCCATCCAAGCTCGATATCCTTGGTCCACACGATCTTCTACTTCTTGTCTCGTAGATGGTGCTTGAGAAGGGACGAGCTTGGATGGACCGGCGAGATTCATCTGTTGGGTGATATTTCTTGCCAGTCCCGCAGGAAGTTCGGTATACACAAATGCGTTGGCGCTATAGGTAGATCAGCAAGATACTACGATAATCAGTAGATAGCGTACAATGGTGATACAGTTAATTCATCATTCCGGTCAAATCTACCTTGAAACTGCACTCATCAGCTTTGACTACAATCAGAAAGACACCTGTAAACGCACAATATCGAATCTCAAACTTCCTGACATGACCATGATGACCCTGTGCTTCTCACTTCTAGTGGGATCCACTACAATGTACGGAATGACCTTATCCGTCCATTGCGTGACCACCGACTTTTCGTGTCCGTAGGGGTACCTTGTCAGGAAGAAATCATGTGGAGCTTTGCCAAGAGGTATGGATATATTCAGCTTTGAAGAGAGACGGAGCAGCTCAAGCGTGATCTTCTTTCCAAGCGTCTGAGCGGGTCAGCTGTGGTCCGACATCGGAAGAAGAAAATAGCTGACAGTATCGAATGTATCCGAGGAGGTATTGGTATGAAACATGTATGACCGGCGACTAGCGTCAATGTATCTCCTGGCCATCTTCAGTGACGAGACATCCTTCTCGGATGTGGGAAGTGAAGATCTAAATCCGCATCAGTTTATTGAATTACAAACGTCACGACCAGACTCACGAAGTGAATGCGATTGTCTCCATGTATCGCCCTGGCACAACCCTTTGATCTAGTCAGCTTATGCCCCTGCGAGCAAGACAGATTAACGCACGCAATAGATCGATCATCATACTGCACGCAATCGCGTTCATGTGTATGTCCTCCTGGGGGAGCTATGAGTTCATGGTCGTAGAGTCAAGACTAGCTCACCAAAGACGAAGACAGGTGCCTTTGGATGTTTTGCCCTGATAGCGTCATATAACGGTGCCCACTCAGCAGTCTCGCCCCGACCTGGCATATGTCCGACGAGGAGGCTGATCAGGTTAGTATATGGCCGAACTGGGAAAGAAGAAGCTAACAAGAAATCTGGAGCTTCATCGATGGCCTCGAGGAACCAAGCCTCACGACTCATAAGGGTCGGAGAATGAACAGTTAGATTCCTGATCCCATCAGCTCCGTTCCCTGGCGGTGTGCAAGTGGCAGCTAACCTATCATGCGCTTGTTTGGGAACTGGGAGAATGGGTTTAGCATGCAGTCGTGGGGGTGGGGAAGGAAAGAACTCACAATCAAAGATTACTCCAAAGGCCGTCACCTTTTTCCCTCTACAGCTGGCATCAGCATAGCCCTACCTCTTTTGAAAGGTAAACAAGACATACTGCTTAGTCTCAAACTTCCTGACTCGTTCTCCAATAGGTTTCGAAACTGCCTTGCCGTCCTCCCATACCGTGATATTAACATTGCTCGTCAAGTACCTCCCCTCCCTTAACACCCGATCAGCTCTTTCTTACTTTTCTGAAAGTGATCTTTTGATATTCACCATTCTTCTCGTTTATCATATATCTGCTTAGCACTCTCATATTGATACAACTCGTGATTTCCAATCGTTGCTACATCATACCGTAGCATGGAAAATATATCGTCGGCACGAGTAGCGGAAGAATCAGAGGATGAGACTAGACCGGAACCATCATGATGATCACCTGCATCTCTGCGCCGATGTCAGCTAGATGTCTGACAGTATCGACACAAGGTGAAACTTACACTAGGAGAAGGTCGACACCTTTGGTATCTGCTATGCTGGATAGATGAGTTGAAAAGGATACAAAGTCCCCAAAGTCTCCTGAGTAATTCTATACAACCCATTCAGTATCTTACATCACCTAACACGGAATGTGGTGTATTATAGCTTACTGGTTCTGGCCATGTTGCCTATAAGAGTGTCAGTTCGTCTGCGTCGTTCGGTAAAAAGCGGTAGATGTTACGCACATGTTGATGACCCAAAAGCCAGCCTAAACGTCCTATCAGTTGACTAATCCCTTATTTCGTCGGTAGGAGAGCTTACCGTGTGTATCAGAAGTACTAAGGAAGTTGACATCGCCCCATTCTAATTGCCGTGTCGGGACAGGCAGTTCTAGGTTGCCTATCTGCTCAGCCGTCACTACAGAAGCTGCCAGGAGAGCCAGGATAGCAAGCTTATCGCTATGAAGAAGCATTGCGACCACCGCGATGCCGATCTGAGAGATCAGTCAAAGTGTATACTCAATGGACTAACAAGGTTGTCTAAACGCGAGACGACTGCGACCGATTCGGATAGTGCCTGAGCCGGGTGTAACTGGCCGACAAGTCTCAGGTTGGATCCTACGAGTAAGAGGAGGTTGCACTGCTCTCTCTCGCAGTCTGGACGACTCTTCACTTACCTATCAGGAGTTTGTGAACACCAACAACACATAATGTCACTACAAGACCGTCTATCGTCGCAAGATGCTCTTCAGCTCCTCACCACTGCCGCATCTCTATCCCTCATCACAGCCACGTCTGTGACCGGCGCAACATACAACTTCCCCCTAATGGTATGTACCGCCTGATACCTGCTCCAACAACTCCATCCCCGTCTGACGATAGATTCTCTCTAGCTATTCGGGATTGTTGCACATGAAATGCGTTCTTCGACAGCACCATTTCGACAATTCCTCGTCATCATACTCTTCACAGCTATATTCGACCTCTACACCCTTCTCACGCATTCCCTACATGGGTTTGTACTGCTCATTTCTGTCTTACTGGCTCTACTCAAGATCCCTATATTCTTTACTTGTCTTGTTCAATTACGTGAGAGGGGAGGAGATCTTCGATGGGGTCAAGGAGGGTTTGGATTTCAAGGGCTTGGAGGAACAGCAGCAGGAGGAGCGAGCAGTAAGTCTACAGAGTTCATTTCAACGTCATTGTGAATCGTCCGCTGATAATGTCAAGATTGGAATATGCCTATGCCTGGTGGATTCGGTGGTCAGCCTCAACAACCATCTGCTCAGGCTGCACAACCTGGAACTTTCCCTAGTTCGGGTGGATTCAGACTAGGAGGCGAGGATGATCCTGCTTCACCACCACCACCACCTCCGCCTCAAACTGGTAGAGGCGGATACCAGACTATTGCGTGATGATCTTCTACTCCCAGTGGGATATGTATACAATGCATCAGTAACATGTAGTCAACTCGATCAATTCTCAATTATCATATCCTTCTGCTGCGCTCCATAACTGAACTGACGTCCAACACTTCGTTCAATGAAGCATTCCCACCCATGAACTCTCCAGCATCTAGGCTCTCGTCTGTACCCTGTAAGATTTCCAAGTGGATGTTGTGTGAGCCGCCAAGGGGAAGTCCAGATGGAGTAGATGCGAGGAGAAGAGGATGATGAGGTGACTAGATCAAATCAGCTTCTGAAATCAAAAAGGAATATGGGGAAATGAGCTGACCTCGCGAACAATCTTCTCTTCCATCGCCTGACGCAGAGGAACGGCCAAGCCAAACGTATTACGCTGCATGGTCTGTTGGAGCTTCTGCTGCGTGCTAGACCACTATATCCTGATCAGCCCACAACGCGTAATAGAAGGAGCAGCAAGACACACCTTCTCCAACCTCGCTTGTAAAGGACTCATATTGCCCGCCGCAACATCCTGAGCTGCCGACCTGAGACCGTACCGGAAGGTATCGTGTGTGCCAGTCATGGGATGAGCAGTGTTCTGAAAGGGACGTTAGTAAGGGGTAAAGAGGAACAAGGTTAGCTGGCTAGCTGACCTTTGTAGAGACGACATGCTGCTCGTTCGAGGCAGAAGCTGTAGGTGGGACAACTCGATATGACTAGTAATGTAAGCTCGGATCAGCAGGGTGATTCAAGCTTACCATGTTGAGGTTGAGTGATGTCAGTAGACAAAGCAACGAAGACGAGCAGACACGTAGAGAGAGACCTCCACAACGCGCGTCGCCACGAAGCGGAATTAACCGGCGTTATCCCACCTCCCAGTGTTTTAAGGAGGCCTTCTAGAGTAACAATTTCATTGCAGTGGCATCATTCTATGAATGCTCCTACTGCACTATAGAAAGCGTCGAGTAGTTTGAAGTCGAGTGGGAAGATGCATGATCAAATATAGTAGCTAGTCTTGACCACCCAAAAAACCACGTGCCACTTTCCATCCACTCCTTTGTAAGATCTGTTCTGATCGACGTCGGCCATTTCCTCAGCTTGCCCATGGTATCCTTTGTGAGGTACAACCCTTCGTGTAAGATGGGACACAGGAGGGACCACGGGTGGTAGAAACACTATCAGCGAGAGTATCCATTTATACCATCCTCTTCTTCTGAACTCTACTCTCAACGTCACCTGCGTCGTTGTTATCTTTTTACTTTTTGTTTTTGCCACTCGATACAGTCGCGTTCCTGAAGCGTCGCGAATCAACGGAATCTGATTATTTTATACGTTTCACCTCGTTCAACTCTCGACTTTGATTCCTCTTGATACGAGCTAGCTTGACGGTGGGTGGAAGGGTTCGCAAGGCGATCTGGACATCATGGCTCCCCTCAGAACGATGAGAAATATCCTCATGGAGGTGAGATTCTCCTCTGGTTGTGAAGCATATATATGTAGTAGAGGGAACACTGAAATGTCGTAGCTGAGGAAGGTATGCCAACATCCGTACCTCTCAGCTCCGGAGCTTGAAAATGAGGACGCACCAGACGAAGAACAGCACAAGCAGCTGGTAACTGCAAGTGGGAAGCTCGCGTTTCTCAAACTTCTCCTTCCAAAACTCAAAGAACGAGGTCATCGAGTCTTACTGTTTTCTCAAGTGAGTCGAATGCCTTCTTCATGATCGCTGTGGGCTGACGACACTTGATAGTTCAAAATAGCGCTAAATCGAAGTTAGTCCCCACCATAATTCACGATCATCCCTTGTCCAGCTGTAGGCGTGCTTCAGCTGACACCAACTCGTAGTCGAAGACTTCTTATATGGGGAAGGGTACAAGTTCCTACGGCTCGACGGAGACGTACAGCAAGCGGAGAGGCAAAAAGCGATGGATGCATTCAATGCACCAGGATCAGAGTACTTTATCTTTCTCTTGACGACGCGAGCGGGTGGAGTGGGAATCAATCTCGCTACAGCAGATACAGGTGAGTATGAAAGCGGACATTGATTAGCATAACAAGCTGACGAGAACTAGTCATCATACACGATCCAGATTTTAATCCCCACATGGATCTCCAAGTATGTTGTGTCAAGATTACCATGCGAAGGCCTCAGCTCATCATGCTCCGCAGGCCATCGCAAGAAGTCATCGGTATGGGCAGAAGAACCGAGTGCTCGTGTTCAAGCTCATGACAAAGGATTCGGTGGAAGGTGAGTTGTTTCTTGGGTTGCAACTCTGACGTGATACAGAAAGAATCATTCAAAAGGGCAAGAGAAAAATGGTCCTCGATCATTTGGTCGTTCAGCAGCTTGGCAAGGAGAATGAAGAGGGCGAAATCGACAACATCCTACTTCATGGCGCTGCATCCTTGTATGCGTCTGATCAGAATGGTATCTCTGCATCAGATATCCGCTATACAGCCGATGATGTCGAAGAGCTCATTGACAAGGTGGAGAAGGATGCCGAAACTGAGGCTCTTGCGATGGAGGAACGGGAGAAGACGCATGAAAATGGTGGAGACGAAGCGGCAAAACCAAAGGAAACCATGAGCTTTGGGTTTGCCAAGGTGTGGGAGTCAGATCAGAAGCGGATTCAAGAAGCTGAACAAGAGGAAGAGGAGGATCGGCCGGAAGATATGCTCAACGCGTGGCAGCTTGTCATGGATAATGCCGTGAGGGAGCGAGCCAGGAGATTAGCAGAAGAAACGGAAGCGGCACGAGTCAGGCGAGTGCGTAAGGCTGCGGCGGTGTCGTACAAAGTCGACGCAGGTGCAATTTCGGACGAAGTGTCGCCAACCAAGAAGAAGTCTGGTAACCTACCAAAGAAGAAAAAGAAGAAGAGTGGATCGAAATCTTCGGACGCCGGCGAGGCGAGCTTTGCTGCCAATCCAAAGGCTTCAGACACCGACGATGCCGACTTTGCTGTCGATCCAGATGAGCCAGAATCCGACGAAGAATCAATAGCTTCGTTCGGCGGCGGTATGGCAGAGTTGCTGGATGACGACATGCGATGGGGTGGATCGATGGCTGGTGAGAATATAGGGAAGGACGGGGTGGACCCAGGAAAGGCTATCAGAGCCATCGTTGCAAGTGCATCTGGAGCCGCATCATTGGGTCCAACGCAAGTGAACGGTTCTGCTGAGGTGTTCACAGTGCTTCTGCCGGCGAAATCCAAATCCAAGCGGAATGAGACACCCCAAGAACGAGCTGCAAGGAAGACTGCCAAGAGACAGGATTCAAGCAAGGCAATCACCTCCGCTCAAGATACTTCATCTAGGGTATCACCTGGCACTATCGCGGCGCAACAGGCGATTCTCAGAGCTACAGTAACTCCAGACCGACAATTCCCGGTAGATCCCCACCTCTGGCTGCCCGGACAAAACATACTAGCGTGGATGTTTTCCATCTTCCGTGATCGCGGAATGACGGCCTACCAAAACGAATGGGGTATGTTAGCACTACCTGAAGTGGAGATGAACGTTCGGCAAGAGCTTTACAACAGACTCGCAAACTTCGCCGACGATGCTCTCAGAAAAGAAGGCCAGGCTCCATACTTTACGGCACAGGAGCAACACGTCACAGTTAAGCGATTACTCGAATTGAAGGGCCCAGGAATGCCAGAGACGCACTTTATCCCAAGCCGACCGGAAAATGTGACGAGAAACAGCAAAACTGCTGTCGTGCAGGTATACGATCAGCATCTACCTACGCCTTACTCGTCACCTAAGCAGCAGCCGCGACTGATTACCGCCCCCGCAGTGGACGATTCGTCAAGTATCCCTGCCGAAGCGCATATTGCTGCGTATCTTCCCTCAGCACCGAAACCACCTGCACCCAACTCAGTAGTTGCAGGATCAGGTGGAGACGGACAAGAGCCATGCATTATCTGCAAGAAGAGTGGGCACAGAGACGTTGAATGTACCGAGATTCCGACTGTGGACGACTTGATATCCTTCCGGCAGATCATCCTGGATAGCCAAGAAAATCCAGCAGACAAGGTGAGATTTGCCATGTGGTTTGCCTGCATCGTTGAGCTTGTGCCTAGATCGCTGCTAACTGTTGTATAGGCTAGTGGGCTTGAAGAGATCAGGAAATTCCTGCATATTCACTTCAAAGCTGGGCGTCTTGACGCTGCAACATGGTCACTGTACGACACAAGTCCAGAAGTTGCTATTCGATATCGTGATCCCACCCTTGGAACCAAACACGCTGCCATCCTGGTTGACGACGACGATGAAATGCCTGAGCCGCCAAAGAAGAAGAAGAGGATAGACCTGTCTAGCTCGTCAACGTTCACTGTCGAAAACGGTCGTCGACCACCAGATGATGCTGGTGATTCGTCGATGTTTCAACTCAAGAAAAGTCGGGGTAAATATTTCACAGGTTGTAATATCTGTGGTAGAGAGCCGTCTCACCCAGCGAAGATGTGTCCTGTCATGAATTCTGGGCCAGAAGCGATCCGAGAGTAAGTGTAGTGTATTCGATACTCTCTATATGCACTCGACAGATGGCTGATTGTGGATTAGAGCGATGCGGAAATTTGGAAATAATGACCCGATGTGGGCAGTCATGGAACAGTTGCTTGGAGAATCATTAGAAAAGCAGGGAAATCGACCCAACAATCAGCCTCTTCCCGAATTGCAGGCGTCAAAAGCTTCGAATCTGAAACAAGGGCACTGTCCATTCTGTGGAGTCTCATGTGGTTTATCGATTCGTGAATGCGCCGAGTTACACGGAGGACGTAAAAAGCTCAAGGACAAGATCCGAAAAATAGAGAGCGAGCGGACACCGGGTGTGGACATGGAACTCGATCGTGATGTCGATAAGCTGTTCAAAGCATATCAAGAGGTAAGCTTGATTAGCTATATATGAAGTTCGTGGAACTGATGGGGGTTAGTGGCCAAAGCCTGCGAAGGCCGCCTAGCAAAAGCGCAGTGAGGCATCCAAAACCATCAGAGTGGGGTGAGATCTGTTAGTTCTGTTGTGAAAGTCACGAGCGTGGACGTATGGATGATGTTGGAGATATCAAGCATTTGTATATCCTTACGATTATATCGTTATGTATAACACTATCCGTCATGGCCGGCAAGTGTCAGGAAAGGCAGAAGTGGAGGTAATCCACCGTTGTGTCACTGTGCTCTGACGTCGTTTTCACTAGCCACTTAGTAGATCAATAATATCGAAAGTCTCAGTTAAATTATCCATTTACATCCTCTCTCGTGGATATAATAACAATAACAATAACGATGTCATCACCACCAGCTCCATCCAACCTGTTAATCGATCCATTAGCCGAACTGACCTCGGCAATACGTTCCAACTCATTCGGTATCCTTCCAACCTCAACACCAATCATTGAGCGTTCGTTCCCTATCACTCCAGAGGACAAAGAAGCAATAAAGAGTGAGAGTATGTCTTTGGGCAAACCTAGTTCGAGGGCTGTAGCTAGGGCCAGAGTCGAGTTGCTGGAAGGGGGGTCGGTGGAGATCGTTTTGGATCAGAGAGGTTATACTGTATGTTTATTTTCATTTTCCTTGCCTTTTCTCTTGGCTCTTTTAGTCGTTTAGTACTTTGGTCTTTCAGTCTTTGTTCGTGCTCGCCTCACTTTGAGTATCCTGCTTTCCCTACCTTTCCTGCGAGGATCTTGCTTTTGAAGATATTCATTGTCTTTCCTGCGAGAATCTTGATGTTCATTGTCTTTTGAAGAATTCAGTACTTGATTAGGTGATTGGGGATGAGCCTGAGCACTGGATTAATTGATTGCTTGCTTGTTTCTTTGTTTTGCTCCCTTGTTTGCTTGATTGGTTGGTCGAATTGAATATTACCAGATATAAATCAGGCTATGTATGTTAACGTTATACAGCTGGAACAGGCAACATCCTTAGACGGAAGCAATACCCACCCGACAGGGACATACGAATCACTAGATACCCTCCTCATAGCGATAAGTCCAGGCTACGTACAAGCCATGGGCGCAGAAGTCGGGAAGCGATTCGAGGGATATACAGGAAGAGATCAAGTGAAAGGTGAAGAGGGGGGCATGAAAGAGGCTTTACAGGGGTTTCATGGGGATGAGCGGGATTGAGGGCTGTAGTAGCACCCATGGCGAGCTAGTGGCATTAGCACCGACGGCGAGGTAGAGGTCCAGGCAAGTCGCAATAGCACCGACGGCGAGGTAAGAGGTCCAGGCAAAGGCAAGGGCAGTGACAATGGCGACGGCAATGGTAGTGAGGATTGAAGATTGAGATTGAGAACTGGGTCTGTAGGTTGCAGGTCGCATCATTGCGAATCATGTTTGACTCGCATTGCCATGAAGCGACGAATGGACGAATGGAAACGTTGTACTATACTGCTTCGTGTATTAAACAGCTATATGAAGACCCTCGTCATAATAATACACATGACTGAATGAATCATGCATATGAAGAATGAATGATGCATATGACTGGATGAATGCGTCCTGGTATGCTGTCTTAATCCCCTCACCCTACTTCTGAGCCCGCATGACACTCCTGCTCCTTCTCCACTGCTTGTGATACACTGTTCAAATCCCCCATTCCACCCCCCTACCCCCCTCTTTCAGCTAAACAATTCCTGCTGACCACTCCCCCTCCCCCCACCCCTTTCCGTTTAGCAGAACCCTGCAGAGACACCCTTACATCCTCTGCATACGCGTATTCAACGCTCCGACCTGTTTCTTCCTATACTCTCTCCTAGCCTCCGTATCGTCCCTTCCACCGACATGTCCCCATCCTCTAAGCGGCACGACGATACAAGAACAATTATCCTGTGCACCCAAATCTTCACCAAAATGCACAATAGCTTTCGCTGCCCTCGTGGGATCCGATGCGTTTCGAGCCAGATCAATGATTTCTTGGTCTGACATTAGAGATGTGAGGCCATCTGTCACTAGGACGAGGTAAGAGTAATCTTGACCGTTTAAGATTTTTGAAACCACTTCGGGTTCTGGTGTTACGCCTGATGGTTTCCATTCACCATCTCCGAACCTGATCGAGTCAGTATACGTCGACATGATGTATCTCAGCCTGGAAAGGGTGATAGACTTACCCACGAGTATTCTCTACCACACCCATCCAGCGTGACTCGCCAAAAGAATCAGCAACAAGTCGATCCGCACCCATACGTCGTAATCGCGTAGCTTCAACCCTTGCCTCTGCGTGATGTCGTTCTGTGAGTGTCTCGACCTTGCCAGTTGGCCTATGACAGAGCAGAGCTCGAGTATCGCTATTTACATGTATCAGCATACAAGGGCGAGCACCGAAACCGAAACACGACACAGAGAAACACTCACCCGCAATGTCCTACGGTCAGATAAAGCTTCTCAGATGACCAATATGGCTGTGTGGGTTCGTCCAGGGAATGCAACAGCACGACTGTACCTGTTGAGCCACATCGCTGAGCTGATTCAATGCCTGTCAAGATAGCTTTATCGGCCTTTAGAAGGTCAGCGAAAGCACCTTGAGCTGCTTTTTTCACTAGACAAAACACAAACCTCGACAAAAGCCAATGTCAATCGTTCTTCTAATGTCATTCTTTCTCGTTCCTCAGATGATGATTGACCCCATTTTGTCCACTTTTGTAATGCCCCACCTCTCCATCTTTTAAAATAACCTCCATGTCTCGCTCTCGTCCATGAAACAAGACTCTCCACTGTAGATGGTTCGACTGACTCGACGAGCTCGTGTAGATGTGAAGATATGTAGCTAGATACTTCTTTACCCCCGTGTCTATGCTCATCAGCCCATACGACAAGAGGTCCGAATGATATATTTTAGGAGTGATAATATCCATTGAGTTTGAGTGAGTTTGAACATACCCGTCGTATATCCCAAAGAAAGCTACTTGAGAAGCGAGAAATTCTGAACCAGATTTCGAAGAGTCCCATGATGGCGGTTCTTTCAATTTTGACAATGACAATGATATCTCTTTTGGTGAGATCTGTAGAGCATGTACCGCAGTTCTGTCCTCTTGATACCTAAGAACAAAGCAACTGGCATCAACACTCGGATCGTTCTTTGTAGGATACACTGACAATCTATCTCCTCGAGATTGACACACTCCGACGATCTTTGGAGAGCTTAGAGGGACTTTATATGTACCTATAATAGAGTATCAGCATCACCCGTACTCTCTCTGGCTGTTTCTACCTCGCGTGAGATGGTGGCAAGTGAATAATGACGAACCAGTATCGGTTGTGCCGCGAATAAAATCATGTATCCGTCTCGAGCTACAAGGACCTCCCGTCGCACCGAGAATGGACCTGGCCCGCGTCAGGACTGACATCGCTATCTGCTTATCGACATCTCAACTATATTAGAGGAGGTCCAGGGCGACTTTTGTTGATTGGTCGAGTATGATGACCGACGACAGACGACTTGACCATCCATCTCAACGGCTCTGCTTGCGGGGAAGTAACGCGGGGGGGCACTTTCTTCCCACGTGGCTTTTATGAAAGACGCGACGTCGCAACCTGACTTTTGCCCTGTCCCTTCGACTTTGTAACAACTTTCATCTCTTTTGGTTTCCCATCTGTACTACACAATGGTTTGAGATCAGCACAAACACTTCATCTTGATATAGCTTCTTGTCTTCTAGCTTGGAGCTCTCCTTCCGACTTATCTTCGCAGGCTCAACTTGAAGAGCTCCACAACCATGTCCACGTCTTCGCTGTCGCCCATCAAACCCGACGTCAAAGAATTATCCGATGCACCGCACGACTCTGAAACGATCCAAGACTCGAAACCTAACCCTATCGAGCTCGCTGCACCAAATGGCAAGCATGTAGGACTTGAAGACACAGCAATCCAACCTGAAACATCTACAAAACGTATCAAAGTCAAGCCATTAGGTATCCCATCAAGCCCAATAGACATGACGAAACCAGTGGTATCAGCGGTTCAAAATGCCTCGGTACCATCAGACGAGTAAGTCCTTCGGCTTTCCTTGGCACTTTTCCCCACGCAGCCTGTGGCGACTCGCACGGACTAGAATCATGCTCATACATCGTATGATAGTTGGCAAACAGCTTATGTATGGGCATTCATTTCGAAATTTCATCAAAGAAGTAAAATCCCAAAGCTAGAGTGTTACGACGAGTAAGTAGTCATTAAATTGATTGTTGCCGGCCGGTCCTTACTTTTTACTATTTGATTTGATTTTTCCCCTTTCAAAATGTCACGTGTTTCTTGTTTCGCACGTACCTCGCTCCCCTAAAATAGCCCCAAAACTGATTCATTTTTGAAATAGTTACGAAAGATCATTAGTGGAACCAGTCCCTAATAGACCTGATGATACTCTCGAAGGAATCTTGATTTGTTTCTTGAATAATCTCAAACCTGGTATACGAAATCTAGAGTCAGTGACTTTTTTTAAACCTCCAAATTTCTGAAACGCGTTACGATTACGTGCCTGATTGAGTTGAGCTGATCCTTTTCGTGTTGCAGTTGCGAAAATGTTCAAGCAAAGTTGTCGGAATACATTTCAGACATGTTGGCGCAATCAACTGAATTCACAGTATGGGATCATGAATGGGCCCATAACGAAGAAGCTCGAGGTAGTTGTTGTACTTCCAATCCTGATCGACTATACCTTGGAAGGCTACTACACGGTGGCGAGACCGTAGAGGACAGAGTCGAAAAGAATCCTATTCGAAGGATGCAAAAGGAGAATAAAGGCTTATTTGAGCTGGATTGGCAAGAAAGAGTCAAACTTCTTCGACAACTTGTCGATTGGCAATGTCAGTCTTATCCTCATCCTCCATCCACATCCAGGAAACTTGGCCAAGAAAGCTGATGACAGTATATATTCCAGTGACAGCATGTCCGGCGATACGATCCGTCATTGACAACGAATGGAAATTTGCTCCAAAGCTGAAAAAGGATCCAGTATCCATTGATTATTCGGTCCACACCGAACCACTAGGCCAAGATCGTCTCAAAAACCGTATCTGGGCTTTGGATGGTCAGTCCATTCATCACCATCCTAATCCTCATACAGCTACGCATCTGACTATGGAGTACAGATTCAGGCAGATTATACCGATCCGGCAATCCCTTCAAACGACCATGCCATCTCGTTCTCATGTCGAGAAATCTAGCCGAGCTCAGAACCTATACCGAGCAATGTCAAGCTCACGGCGCATCAAAACCGCCTCGCGCGAAAGGAAGCGGTTCAAAGGGAAGGATGACAGCTGCGGAAGAGAGGGAGTACAAGAAGACTATCGCTCGTATCAAGAGTGAGAAAGAGCTAGGAGAGAAACTGGAAGAATTGATACCTGCCGTCGAAAAGGAGGAAGCGGTGAGATGGCTCGATCGATTGTCATCTATATCGAAGCGTCAAAACTGATGCCTGTATAGAGGGTATTGAGGCAGAAGAGAAAGTCTGCAGAACGAGCACGATTCGCTCAGACTGTTGAAGAGCGATCTACAAGGACTCGAAGACCCACAAAACAGGTAGATTATACTTATGACGATGGCGACGACTTTGTAAGCATCTTTTCTTTTCAAGTTTGAATGTCACACCCAGTCACCCAATTAGGCTAATCAGTGAAGAATGGCGACTCGGACGGATATACGAATCATCGATCTCGGAGACGAGGACGGGGGAAACCTCGTACGAAGAACAGCAGAGTCGACGCCCAGTCATTCCTGGTGAACGTCAATCTGCAAGAGTACGAGGATTGGACACGGTAGATCACTCTGATGCTGGGTCCACTGGTACGCATTCGAACGGGGCTGGTGGGGGAGGTGCTTCGATTGACGTCAACGGAGCGAGTGGGGAAGGGGGAAGGAAGAAGAGAATGAAGGGGTATGCGTGGGTAGAAGAGGTTGTTCCTTGGGAGAGATTATCTGAAGAAGAAAAACTGCGATTACGGGCACCGGGAGGAGAGAATGGGGTACCGAATGGGGATGAAGTCCCTGCGGCAAAGTTTGAACAGGGATCAGACGAGACCAGAATGGGAACATCCGAAGCAGAGGAAGTCGAGCCTATCGAAGTGGACGACCCTGCGGACACGGCGGGGACGAGCGAAGGACAATCGATCGAGGTTGACGAGTAAACGAGTCTACGAAAAGAGGTACGAACAGGGCGTTATAACGTTTGAGATTTGTTTAGAAAACTAGCATAGCATTTGTTCAGTATATCATGCGCGGTAACGGTAATTGTGTAGACATGCAGCATCTTGACCGTTGACGGCTGATCATTGAGATCCAAGAATGTATTTGTATTTGTTATTTGGTGTGATAAGGTTATGAGATAAATCGTTGCATGTCACTGAAATCTGCTGTATCCTGCTTGATCAATGTGCTGGATTTTGTCAGCGTCCAGTCGATTTAGCTACCAAATGATATGCTCACCTTCGGGCGTCTGTAAGATATGATCGAGAAGGAAGAGAAGGGAGAAAAAGATCATTAGCAAAATGTCGCTGGAGCTGCCGCTACCACTAATTGGCGAGATGTAAATGGGAGACATACCTTTGCAATGTACTCGATTGCTATGATAAGATCAGCCTGAGTCGATGGGAATAGGATCAACAAGACACAGGACGGAGGAAGGGTACAAGATAATGGAATGGGGAGGTAATAGGACGAAGGAAGGAATGAAGGAAGGAAGCAGGGGGAGAAGCTACGAAAAGAGGGAAGAGAGAAAGAAAGAAAGAGAGAAAGAGAGAAAGAGAGAAAGAGAGAAAGAGAGAAAGAGAGTAAAAGAGAGAAAGAAAGAGAGAAAGAGAGAAAGAGAGATAGAGGGAAGAGAGAAAGAGAGAAAGAGAGAAAGAGCGAAAGAGCGAAAGAAGAGACACACCTTGACCAACAGTAGTAATCTCATCAGCCTCTGCATCAGGAATTTCAACTGCGAATTCCTCTTCGATGGCCATGACTACTTCTACGGCGTCGAGGGAATCGAGGCCTAGATCGGAAGTGAAAGAGGCATTTGGAGTGAGCTACGAGTTTTGAGGTGAATTGTTAGCTTTTCACTTGATTGATTACATCGAGGATCAAGGATTTAGAGGTCTATGGGCATTGGGTATAAAGAGCAATATTACGCTGCTCTGTCTTCTCTCTGTTCTCCCCATCGAATCTTCATCCCATCAAAAGATCGATCCCCAACCTCCCCTCCCCCTCTTCCCGATGCCAAAGATGTCAACAAATTTATTCGACTTACCTTATCCTGGTTAACCTTGTCGAAATCTTTCATAATATCCAAAACACGTTCAGTGATAGCTTCTTTACTCAAACCACCACCGGAAGCATAAGAGCGAGTAGAAGAAGAAATAGCCGGGACAGGGAAAGCCAATCGTTTAGCTACAGGGACGACGAATGTTGGTCGAATTGCTGTACGAAGGACTGGTAGAGCGCGATACATTGTGGAAAGAGGGATTTGATTGATGAGGGGAGACGAGAGTGAGTGAGTGAGATGTAGTAATCGGGCAGCGATTAGCAGGACGAGTGAACACTTAGCAGACGGCAAGCAAAGCCGGATCACAAAGTGGGTAAAACGCCGATGCTTCCGCTTGTGGCACGAGATTTCATCCTATTATTGTTTCCTCCTCTAGTCCTTGAAGCATTAGACTCTTCTACTGTAGCATCTAAAGCAGCAACCATGCAACATGGAAGGAAGCTACTCAGGCTTCAGGGCAAGTCACCACATAATATGTCGATGATGAGGTGAGTGATCCCTTGTCTATCTGTCCCTGTCGAGAGCAAGGTCATAGCTGATCAAAATCTACGAAAACAGAAACTTGGTATCGGCATTGTTACATCATGAACAAATCAAGACCACATATGCCAAAGCCAAGGTGGCTGCTCAGCTTGCCGATAGGGTGAGCTCACTTGTACCCCACGGAGTGCAGAGTGCTGAATGCGAAAACAGTTCATCACGCTAGGTAAGAAGAACACGGTCAATGCACGACGCACATGTCAGGGATTTCTTCGAGTAAGTCGAATACCTGACATCTCATACCTACTACCTATCACTGCGTCAAGTCGTTTGACATACTGACCGTACTCAAATAGCCACCACATCGTGAAACAGCAGCATCTAAACAACATCATAAAACTCCTCCACCAGGCCCTATAGGCTACCCAGCCGATTCCCTTGATCCAGAGACATTCGACCCACCACCTACGCTCTTCCCTAAAGTCTTCGGAACACTTGCCGAGCGATATTCAGAACGTGCAGGAGGATACACCAGGATAGTGAAATATGGTAGACGGCAAGGTGATAATGCACCTCACGCGATCGTTTGCCTCGTCGATGGACCGAGGGATGTCTTGTTTGAAATGGCGGCGAGAACAGCAGGGAGAGAAATAGCTCAATATGTTACTTCCACAGGTGCTGGATTGGATGGAATCACAGCGTTGAGTGATGATGTAGAGAATTGGGAAGGACTGGCAGATCTTACGAGGAAAAACTTGGCCAAAGCCCTCAAGTACAGAGATGCAGAGGCTAAGAGGGATTTAGTTCGTAAAGCTAAAGAGTTTGCCGTAAGTCACAATCATCACTCACTGTTTCGGTAGGAAAGAGAGACGAGCGGAACGCTGAACGATAAATGAAGGATACCGTATTCGTCGAGGAAAAAGCATTGAATGGTCATCGACGTCCGAATCCTGAATACGAAAACTTGGCATTCAAAGACCGGTCAAAGTGAGTCTTTGGTTTTCTATTCGCTTGGCATGTTGCTCTTTCTGTTTCTCAACGTCTATGCTGTCTTGAATCATCCCATCAACCCAAAGTCTTCACGATCGCGCTCTTCCTGAGTCCATTCTCTCTCATTGGGGTTTTACAACTCTCCCTCGTTTCACCCACTCTCTCCACTGTGCCTAGGCTTTATGCCACACCCCTAGTCACATGCTAATATCATCTCCAGAGAGAGTAATCCATATGTCGGTAAACGCCATATGGCAGGAGAACGCATGTCAGGTATGGACGTACGGCATACAGGTCTAGGACTCGCTCGTGGAGATTTAGGAAAGATATTCAACAATCGACCGAAAGATAGGAGACCGAGGTTTCTCAGTGAGGCCCAGGTTGCCAGTGCGCCTGTATAGTCATGCATATATGTATCCATCATCTACATGCTGTCCAGCTTGGGACATGGCAGATCTTAAAAGATGTGCTTAACTCTCTCGTATGTATAAACCTTCGGCACTCGCCGCTTAGAGTCCGACCGCCGCCTGGCTACTCAATACGCGTCCTTTACACCGCAGTTAGTGTTCATCGTTCATCTCTCCATCTAGCTCTACAACAACAACAACAACAACAAGATGGACGAAGAAGCTAGTTTTGCCAATCTACTCTCTTCAACATCTTCAGCACCTAAACCAAGCTGGTCAACAACTGCAGCGGACGATCCATGGGCTAATCCATTCTCCGATACGACTTCATCTAATCTGAATCCTTTCGCAGCAGCACCACCTTCACTGTCACTTTCACCTTCACCTTCAACCTCACCATTTCCATCCACATCTCAGTCTACCTTCGATATAATACCTAGTAGTAATACATTTGGTATTGGTATAGATCCGGACTCACCACGAGAAACTCAAAGTCCATATGTTCAACAACTTGAAAGAGATGTAGATCAAGGACGTGGAATTTTACCTGATCCACCTAGCGTTATTGCTGCTCGTGAAGCTCAATCTCCATACGATTCGGGAGTAATGGGTCGAGGAGGATATCAAGAATACGATAATTTCAATACCTCTCCACCACTAGCACAGGATTCATACGTCGCTCGACAGGCTACACCACCTCCTCCGCCTAGTAAAGAACTTCCACCGGGGTTGATCGATGAGGATCTTTTAGCAGAGAACGATCCGAGCGTCTCTCTCAAGAAAGCTTTCGTCAAATCTAGTGCTTCGCCTGCTAAACATACGGAAGGCGCTGCAAAGGTCGAGCGATACGTCTTTCGACCTTCTCCCAAGACCGAACAGAAGACAGAGCCCAAGGACAAGAAAGAGGCAAAGGAAAAGGAAAAGACTGCGGTGAAGGAAGAGGCTCAGGTCAAGGCTGAGGTGCCAGAGAAACAGGCACAGCAGGAGAACAAGGAGGCCAAGGTGGAATCTAAACAGGACGGAGAAGTGGTTGCGGAGCCCAAAGATGTCAAGGGAGACGATTCCAAGTCTTCAGAGGAAGTGTCTCAGCCTACATCAACGCAGCAAGCAGCTCCTGAAACACAAACACCCACTACGACCGCCTCTCTTGCACCGGCTGCCATCCCTCTTCCAACTTCCTCCGACGTGACTCCCACCGCTACTCGATCTGCCACACCAGTCCCACCTGCCCTCCTTCCGTCAAATGACGCTACCTCTCCTCAGCCTGAACCCTCACAGCCTAATCCATCCACCGTTGCAGCGACACCCATAGGTGATCGCGTTGCCGTGTCGCCTCTGGATGCACCTTCTGCCGAAGCAGATTATGGCTTCAAGTCACTTTCTATAGGCGCAGCCAGCGCGTCACTCCCTCGTCCTCCCCCATTACCTGCTAAAGATAATGTTGATGCGTGGACAGCCGGGAGCGGCAACGACCAGAGTCCATCCGTCTCGAGATTTTCCGGAAAGGGCTGGGGAGCGGTCGATGAGGATGATGATGCAAATGGAGGATTGTTTGGTAAAGGTGGTCCTCCTGTCAAGGGAGATCCTTGGGGAGGAAATGATTCTGGTGGTTGGGGAGAAGCAGAGATACCCAGTACACCTGCAAGTGCCGGTCCGTCATATAATGTAAGTAGTCGGAGTGTGACTTAGTCTTCGTTCTTTGAGAGCTGACTCGTCAGACCACCGCTTCCTCGAGCACAACGACGCCTTCCCGAGATCCTCAACCACTCCCTCCTATCGAAGCAGTCACAGCCGATGCACACCGCACGAAGACAAAACCCATGTTCCAGATTGCTGTTGGCGATCCTACGCGAATGGGCGATCCTGTTAGAGGATATACAGTCTACACTGTCCGGACGCGGACCACATCCCCGCACTATCGCAAGAGTGAATTCTCAGTGCTTAGGCGATTCAGCGACTTTCTGTGGCTGTTTGACGCGCTCACTCTCAATAATCCCGGCGTGATTGTCCCACCCGTTCCCGATAAACATCCATTTGGACGCTTCCAAGACCAGTTTATCGAGACGCGGCGCCAGGCTTTGGAGAGATGTTTGAACAAAGTCACTTCTCATCCTGTTCTTCAGCTAGATTTGGATCTACGGCTCTTCCTCGAATCAGACTCGTTTGCTATCGAGTCGAAAAACCGTCGATTAGAAACTCCAGCGGACAAGGCTGGTCTGCTTGCCGGATGGACTGGACCTAGGTTCGTAGAGCAGGATGATTGGTTTGATTCTCGACGGACATTCCTCGATTCGCTCGAATCTCAATTGAAATCTCTATCGAAATCCATCGAAGGCGCATCCAAAACCAGGCTAGACCTGGGAGTAGCGATGGGAGATGTTGTTGATTCAATGGCATCACTGGCCGAATCAGATTTAGGAACAGCAATGTGTGCTGCACTTTCTCGTCTTTCGGATTTAGCCCGACAAGAACGAGAAACGAATGAAGATCAAGCAAAGAGCGATGTGGTGCATTTACTCAATCTCGCAGATGAATATGTACGATTCATAGCGAGTGTCAGAGTGGCGTTCGCAAGTAGGATCAAAAGTTATCATGCTTCTCAAGCGGCGGAGAAGGAAGTGGCGAGGTTGAAGAGTCAACGGGAAAAGTTGAGACAGCAGGGGAAACTGGGTGATAGAGCTCAGCAGAGTTTAGTGGAAGTCAACGAGGTGAGTTGTCAATTACACGAGAATAAGTTATCATCGCTGACAGGTTGTCTTTCCTGTGTGACTTTTATTGTGCTCCTTGAACGCGCAATCCATTCGATTGTGACTCTCTATCCATGACGATTGATCCTCTATCCGCGTCGCTCTACATGTCATTCGTATCGCTCACACAGGCTGAACGAAGAGCAAGAGAAACATCTCTCGAGTTCGAACAAATCTCACGACTTGTCAAATCGGAATTCGCACGCTTCGAACGCGAGCGCGTACAAGAGTTCAAACGTGTATTGGAAATACATCTAGCCGATCAGATCAAGAAGCAGAAAGAGCTGATTGAGGCTTGGGAAGACTATCATGCGGTTGTTTTGAAGATGGTTCAGAAGAGTCAACAGGGACAAGGACAAGGACAGAGGCAGGGTGTGAGGGCTTGATGGGAAAAGAAACCTAGAAGGTTAAGTGCGGTATTGGACATGTAGCGTTGGCGTGTCTGGTCTGCGACGAGATGTATGAAATCGCATCGTCTTGAGGTTGAGATATGCATGGATTATGGGATTAGTAAATTGATGAGAGACCAGAAGACTGAAGTCTGATTCTTTCTTTATTACCCCCAATTTCCGTGTCCCGCATGTCATGGAGCCCCACATTTGAGAGCACAGTCAAAGATTTCTTCCAAGACATCACTCACTCTTGAACCTCAACAACAACGTGCTACCCACATAAATCAAGCACAAAATGCCTAAAGACCAGACTCACAGATCAAGACCTCACGCTGCGTCGTCAACTTCTGGAGCTGGAGCTGGAGCTGGAGCAGGAGCAGCAGGACCATCATACAAGGCGCTTCCTATTGAGAAACGAGATCCGACTGGACTTGCGGGAGTATCAAAGTTGAAGGCATCTATTCGACAGACTAAGCGATTACTTGCCAAGGTCAGTTTTAGTCTTAGTTTTAGTATCTTGTCATTTCCTCTCATATCATACTTTGCTCCCGACTATCCACTCTTTATCACCTCACCCTATCTGCAGAATTGCGACGGTGTTAGGAAATGGAGAAAATGGGAAAAGCAGTCAACGTTTTCATGCAGTTTTTATAACATATCCTGGAATATGCTGACATCTAAAACAGGATACCCTAGATCCAGGATTGAGAGTACAGACTGAACGTAGATTGAAGTCCCTCGAAGCGGACTTGGCGAGAGCAGAGCGTCGTGGTGTTGAGAAGAAGAATGGAGAGAAATATCATATGGTTAGTTCTTCTGTTATCTCTCTATCCACCTTTACCCCAAACTATACTTTTTAACTTGTTCCTCTTCCTATGATCTGTCTTCTTCCCACTTCCAAAACTCTCTTTCTGACTTGATAGTTGATCTGACAACGGAACAGGTTAAATTCTTCGGTATGTCATATAATCAATACGGATCTATATCCGATCCAGCAAGTCATGTGGTCACGAAACTGACAATGATGGTATAGAACGTCAAAAGCTTGTCCGACTCATAAAGCGACTTGGACGTCAGTCTGATACTCTGTCTGAATTGGAGAAAGCTAGAGTCATGCTTAATTACGTTCTGAATTATCCGTATGTCTCTCTCTTCTCTATCTTACCCACCTTGGCATTCTATGCGTACCTTCCCGAATACACGGTCGGTCCCGTCTCTACACATTATTCCTTCTCTACACGTTATCCCTTCTCTACACATTATCCCTTCTCTACACATTATCCCTTCTCTACACATTATCCCTTCTCTACATACACATTATCCCTTCTCTACACATTATCCCTTCTCTACACATAATCCCTTCTCTACACACCTTGTCTTCCTTTCCACTCCGTCGAGACCTGCCGCCTCTTGGAAAACATGTCAAGATTGGAAGGCATGTAAAGAGCTTTAGGCTGATCTCAGCAGAAACGAAAGAAAATACATATCTCTCTTCCCTTCTACCTCTTCAACCGAACCAAGTACCAAACCCTCATTAACGCTCCCCAACCTCCTTCCAAATTCAGACCAACCAGATCCAGATCTCACGGTATTGGGGAAAGGCGAAAAAAGACGAATGGAGATGTTGTTACGTGTTAGAAATATGATGCGAGACGGGACGTTGCCTGCTCAGCCTGAAAAAGATTTACAAGATCGAGATGGACAAGGAGATGGAGAAAGAGAGGCAAGAAATCGTGGGGCTCGCACTGCCATGGGACTTGGAGATGAGCTTGTTGCTGGTGTAGGTGGAACGGAAGTAGGAGGACATAAGGGCAAGAAGGGAAAGAATGTTGGAGCCCAGGAGCAAGAGGACGAGTTTTTCGAGTCTGATTAGTACTGTATCACTCATTCATTCATTCATTTTTCACATGGTATCACTTGATGCCAGTGTGGTACGTTCATGCAGAGTCTACATATGGCGTGTTGTGTGTTGCATGTTGCATGTTGATGTTAATGTGTTCAGAAGAATAATTCTACTGAGTATTATCATCATTCCAGAGCCGCTAGGACTACAAGCTACAACCCAAATCACACATGTCCATTGTCAAGCACCTTCCAATCTCCCAGAGATAGTCACGATGGACAGGATATAAAGCCAAGCGGGTATCACAGCAGATGATCGTCCTGGAGGTCTAAAATCAAACCTTGATGGAACCCGTGTTGAAATTGAAATTGTAGATACCATTCTTTTCATACATCATCAGCTAGACCAATATACCCGAGATATCGCCATTCACTCACCCAACATTCAGTCGAGACGGTTATATTTGATGTGGCGCTACCTGAGCCGCCTGAAGTCGTGGTGAATTGCACCGATACCTGACCAGGTACCATGGGTACTGAGACCATATCGACGCCAGCCTTTACAGTCTGTTGAACAGGCGCATTGGATCCTGATGTGATTGTCACTGATCCGCCCGACTTGGTCATAGTGGCGACAAAGACTGCGTCCTCGACATACTGTTCAATAATAGCATCAATACCGGAGCTTCGGGCACAAGGATGGATTGCAAGGCCAGGTCGTGGACACTTACGTCCCATCCGGTAGGTTTTGAACCACAGTTGTCCGTCGAGTCACACTCGGCGCTCTTCAGGTGCGGCCGATGATAATAGAGAGCGACCTCTTGATCGATGATCGGCTCACTGGCGCCCGCCTTGAATGCAGCAATGTACGGTTGCGCAAAGTCAAGCACCGGCGTGTGATCGAATCCTTCTGCCCATTTCGAAGACCCATCGTCCGTGTGGGGGGTATTGTACGGGCCAATATAATGTGATTCTAACGAGGTCATTCAGCATCCAATCAATGATGGAATGGTAAACAAAACGTGAGAAGCACAAAGGGCTCACCTCCGTAGTCATTCCATGTCACGACTTTTCGAAATCAGCCAATATCTTGTCGCGTATAAACAACCGACTCACTCTCAATAAACTTGAGCTGATCACCTAGCGACAAGATCTGCTCCCATCGCGTCACCCATAGCCAGTCAGAGTAGAACATAAAGTTCTTACTGTATGATACTTCTTTTCCGAAGTGCGTGAAGACTGTATGTCGTCAGGAGCTGACCCACCGATATAACGGTGCAAAAGAGACTCACAAGCAAAAGAGACGGGGGCCATGTAAGTCTTGCTGGCGTCGCCTGTGAGACTAAGGTAGAGCTTGTCGCGGTCATCCGTCATGTTTGCTGGAACAGGTTGATTGCCCACTTGGCCTGGCCAAGCATCCCTGCGAGATGATCAGTATTTATTCTTGTCGGATACCAACACTGAACAACAAACCATGAGAACAATCCACTGAGAGCTTGCGAGTTTGCGTTCTCCGGCGTGGGCTGGAAAAACGGCACGATATATAGCTCCTTTCCGACCTGAGCGGCTACTGATACCCAATCGAAACCGTCACCGATAAACGTACTGACGAACGCTTTCCCGTCAACGAGAAGCTGTGATTGACGCCCTGTGTAGCGACTTAATAACTGCGCGACAGTAGAGACGTCGCTCATGTTGAACCAGTTGAAATCAAACGAGATGAAAAGCTCAAACCCGATACTGTCGCCTGCGTTGTACGCCAGGTCTAACTGGGCTTCTGTATATGGGTCGACCCCAATATTGAGCGCAAACCCATCGATACCCTTGGATTTCGCTAGATTGATGTCCGCCTCCCAGTCGCCCTGTTTATACGTCGACACAACACCGACCATGAAGTGAGCAAAGACGCGTTTGTCTCCACTGGACCCTGTTCCAGGTGAACCCGTCTGAGTGCTCCCACTGGAAGAAGCTGTAGTCGATGGCGTCAGGGATGCGCTGGACGTGTCACTGCCACCGACGCTGACTGTGAGGCCAACGGAGACAGACGACGTGTCGTCGGAGCTAGAAGTGATGAATGTTGTGATGGGGTTTGGATCGTTGTTGAGGCCTGATGGGGACGTAGCAGGGGACGATGTGCTGCTTAGCGAGGCGGTACCAGCTGCGGAAGACGTGCTGGCGCCTGACGTTGATTCGTCATCTGTCCTGAATCAGCCATAGCTAGTGAGAGTCGTACATGAAGAGACAAGTAGTTGAGGACTTACCTATCCACGAGCTGGTAGTGTAGACTTGCCAATGACCCTGGTGTCCATCTGGTCCGACAGCCAATGCAGCTACGTCAGGCGACGTTGTAGACTCTGCACTGGTAAAGCTGGTGGAAACATCTACACTAGCAGAGCTGGTAGATGTGGTATTTGCGGCCGCACAAGTGGCTCGTTTATTGTAGTGGTCGCGCCGTGAGCGTCTAGCATGTGTCGGACTTGCCGATATGATGTCGCCCAACACCAGGAGGCCGACGAGGATTGGGGTCGAGAGCATGTTTATTGACCCTGTAGTATAAACGTACAAAGACCTGCTTTGTCCTCTTTAGTCCAGCTTCGGCTTCGCCCTATTCTAGTCAAGTTAGGTAGCTCTAACGAGTGTGGAGGTCCAAATATTCAGAGGGAGATTGAAGAATCGGGATAAGGTAAGGTAAGGTATTTGGATGTACAACGGTGGATGTTGAGTGAGAAAGAAAAGCGAGCAACAACAACGTTCTAGCGGTTCCTTTGTGCCCAGCGGTGATCAAGTTAGGGATGGATGCACCGTGCGGAACTGAATTAAAGGACAGTGAATGGTGTATGAGAGATGAGGGGTGAGAGAGAGAGATTGGGGGTTGAACGAACAATAGATGAAACACAACATCAACTGAGTGGGGGTCCAAATGCGGTACGTGGACAGAGGTTGATGTTGAGGGTAGTCAGTGATGCCCGTGAATCCCGACAGAATGTTCCAAGGGGTAATAGACGATCAAAAGGATGGCGCTCTGTGTGTAGGTCTGAGAGCATATGGTTTGAGACGTTGATCGATACAGAACGAGGGTTCAGTCAGAGACCCGCTGCGGAACGACGCCAGTGGGGTCAGTAACATGACTAGGAACATGAAGACGATGTAGTTTTATGTTGTGAGTCAACAGAGCTTGTGCATCGGTGTATGATGTACAAGGCAAAGACAAGAACAAAGGACAAAGGAAAAGATACCAAGGGGAATCAGAGTTGCGACTGAAACCGCGCTGAAACACGGACAACGATTCGTGGCGGCACTAAAGCTTTTGTCCCTTCGCTCACAGTATCGACGGCGAATTCAATAGGTAGGACACTGGTTGCTGTACATCCTCTCATTCGTGTCATCTAGAAGGGGTAGCGACAATTCGTGCATTGATTTCATTTTTAAATCATGATATATTCTCCATCTCGTATCTTTCTCTTTTGGCAAATATGGTCAATCGATCTATTTTCGCAACCCTCGTAAATCCATTGCGATACCCCTCCCAACCTAATGTCTAGTATCAACACCCGACCCCCAGGACGCAATAGAAGCTGTACTCACACTCATGAGGCCTTTCCTTGCTTCCCAGAGAGGATAGATACCGACCATGCAAAGACCTGCAAATAGCCAAATGAGCGATACGCTGACCCATGCTGTGAAGCCCTTTTTGGGATAGACTTTTTTGGAGTCAGCAATGAAAACTCTGTACGATAGTGTATTGATCGAACTGACCGTATGAAGAGAAGAAGAGGGGTAAAGGGATGATGAAAATGAGTATAGCAGTAAGTGCTAGAGCGGACCATGAAGCGAATCTGAAAGCTTTTTGCAGATCTGCTCGTTCGAGTGTAAGGTCTGTTGGTTGAGCTTCAGGTTGAGCATTCGTACTTTCATTTTGACCGTCCATATCTTGATTCTTCTCCTTATCAGAGTCGGTAGGAGTAAGCGTAGTATCGACTATTTGTGTGTTTGCTTTGACGTTTATTTCCCTTGTGATATCCCAATCAAAGTTCTCTGGTCGAATAAGAGACCAACCAACGGTGATAATTCCTCCTATTCCAATGGCCAGCAAATTTCCAGTCAACATTTCGTAGTCTCCAAAAGTTGTATCGACGTTGATGACACCTGCGTTTAATGTCGAAGTGATTCCGATCCAGCCTGCAATTGCAGCGCAGAATCCGACGATAGCTCCGACGATGGCTCCAGTTCCATTACATTTACGCCAGGTGATACACAATGCAATAGGCACGACTGCTGAACCGATGATTGTCCCCATGAGCTCGTATAGGTATCCCATACTGACTCCGATGTAGTTGAAAGCGGTGGCGATTGCACCCATGAAGATACTGTAGGCCAAGATGCAGAGATGGGAAGACCAGAGGATTTGCCTTTCGCTCGCTCGTGGATTGATATAGACTGCGTAGACGTCGTATGTCAATAAAGACGATACAGCAATTTGTTCGGCACTGCAGGCGGATGTGACAGCGAGGAAGAGGAGAATGAGCATGGCTATTGCGCCGGATTGACCCATCAATGCAGCGGCAGCTACAGAAGTGAAGTCAGGACTGAATATCCAAAACACTCAAGAATGGTCACGGAATTACTGACCTTTTACAGCAGGTAGACCGGCAGAGACCTCGGAAGTGGTAAGTGTGATGAGGGGGCTATCACCATGAGAGAGCGCGACCGCAGAAAGACCAAGCGAAGTGGCGATTCCCATGGGGATGCCGAACCATGCAAGACCACCCCATAGGAATGCCTTGACGCTCGTTCGCGGGTCTGAAGCGATGGCTCGTTGCCAGTATGCCTGATCATTGAACACGGTGCCTGTGTGATTTAGCTAGCATACCTATCAGAATGAGCATGGTGCTCACCAAAGTTGCCGACGATGTTGAGGACTGAGTGGCGAAATCACGACACAATTGAAAGGGAAGACAAGAGACCAGGGGCAAGACCGGAATCCACAGAGCGATAGAGCAGGAGAGATTGATAAATGCAACAAAGCAGAGAAAGCGCATCGCAAACGAAAAAAGAAAAAGAAAACCCGTCAGCTAATCAATCATTTTCTTTCAGACCTTGAGACAGATCCAGACTCACCACCAAAGATCAAACCACTTTTGGATCTCATAGTCAGGTAAGATCCCCCCGCATTCCCTTTGATCGGAGTCTCCTTCGAAGCCTGCTGGAGCATCTCCCACATCTTCCCTGGCGAACCGATAATGCTCGACGTAGCATATGCAGTGAGTGCGAAAGCGATCAGGATGCAGTACAAGACGAGGGTATGGGAGTAATCAGCGACGAGGGTCGCTCGCATCCCGCCTGCTAGGACGTAGATTGAGACTCCTAGGGGGATCAGGAAACAGGCTGCTATCGTTGACATTCCAGTCAAGTCCGAGACGGTCGCAGAGCCGCCGAGGATTAACATAGCTTGTGGGTGTTAGTGGGCAATCAAGGACAAGGTGGGGAGGAGATAGGGGAGGGAGTGATGGAGAGGGAGATGGGGGAAAGGGGGTTAGGCGGGGAGAGCAGGGAGAGAGCGGCGATTGGCAGAGAGATAGGCAAAGGGAGGGAGAGAGGAAGAGATACTCACTGCTGACGATCACATTGGTGGCTAGACCGAAGAAGAGAAAAGTCAAATGTGCGACTTTACCCCATCGAACCCTAATGATCTCGAGGAACCTATTGCAAATCGCATGAGATTCAGATCGTTCTTTAAATAGGATATGGCATGTGATGAATATGAGAAACAACTAACGTGTGGCAGTAAGGTGCATGCTGTTTTAGTTTACTAGAGATCATAGCGAATAGCAATACTAGTCAAGCATCAACACACATACAACACAGATATGTAATTCTTAGACTTACCTTGAATTGTAGCTCCAGAGGCATACCACCACGGACCACTGATTCCGAATTTGTATGCTGTCGCACTGGACTGAAGTAATGTGGCTGCCCAAGTCCATGCACTGACTATACCAGCTGCGATAAGTCCTGGTGGGACACTACGTACCGGCACGTTTCGCATCAATATGATCAACTTGACATAGGTAGTGATTGTAGCTTACCTTCGACTGGCAGAGGTGAATTCTTCTGCTGAACTAGTTTTATGCGACGTATAGCGGGTTTGTACTTTTGTAAGGCTTGAAGAGATCGTCAACTTTCTCGCACTCTTACAGAGCGGTGACACTCACCCTACCATGACGGCACTGAAGAATAGACCCATGCCAATCTGATTGCCTCGTTAGGAAAGTTGACAGAAGTATTATATTGGGGTACTCACGACAACACCATACCCTGCTCCTTGTGGGAGAATTGTCGCCATCTTCAGTCTGTCCTGCAAATGAGATTTGATCCAGCGTGCGTGTGTTTGGCAATGATGTCAAGTAAACAAGAATCGAATCGAATCGAATCAAGTCAATCAGTAAGAAGTAAGAAGTAAAAAGCAAGAATCAAGAATCAAAAGAAGCAAAGCGGATCTGACATTCCTCGTTACAACAAGGCCCTATACATATCTACAGTTGAGTATCATAAGCACCCAATCAGTCTGAAGATTTTTTTTTCCCTTGCTTGTCGAGTATCCAATCAGCCTGAAGATTTTCATAGATGAAAGTAGCTTATCATCCGCCTTTGAGGATAGTGATGGATGCTGATTGGGTACATAGTGACGGAAAGATGCACTAGTGTCAATCACGAAAAAAAAAATGTACTCTAAGCGTTCGTTAAGATTTGGAATATCAAGATAGTCACTAGTGAGTTGACCGTCTTTATCGGACAAAGATAACCAATCAACGTGACGAGATGAGTCTGATGCGACGTTTCTTAAGGGTTGGGTTCAATGGGTCCCCTCGTTCTCCCTGATGCGTACCTTGGCAATCGAGGAACATGAGTAAGTAGAGTAGTAGTTCAGAAAAAGGAGGAACCAGTAGAAATGCATGTACGAGTACAGCGAATAAATAGATAGTAGGGGCAGGGGCTGGAGCTGTCTTGGCTGGGTCGGCTTCACGCGGTTGTTGTTTCAGGCGTTTCCGATGGGAAACATCTAGCTCGCAGAGACAAAGGCTCTCGACGAATCACAAGACAGAGCACAGGTATCACCAAGCGATACAAAGAAGCATGTGCACATGCCCAGGGAAAGACAAGATAGAAGATTACCCTTATGAATAAATGCTGTTTTACGAATTCCCTATACTCACCGCCAACCAAATTTGTTTTTGGTCGACTATGGAATAATCAAGATGTTGTATGGGTCCCTTCCACACCTGAATCCTTCGACCGTCGAAAAAGCGCAGCCATACTTGCTTGACCTTCTGAAAAAAGGGAAACACGGGGCGGGAAGAGGCACACTATCCATGCAATGCAATGCTATACTTTCTTGCTACCCTCATTCTGACTCTCTTCCTCACCCTCAGTCTGTGCCCTTTTCTCCACAATCTTATCCACGATCCCAAATCGCACAGCCTCTTCGGCCGTCATGAAATAATCCCTCTCCAACGCTTTCTCAAAACGTTCTTTGGCAACATCATCATTCTCTTGTCCTGTCCTACAGTGATTCACGTAGATTTGGGTCAATTGTTCTCGGATACGTAGGATCTCTTTTGCGTGGAGGGCGATATCGCTTGCTTGGCCTGATGCGCCTCCGGATGGTTCTGACGGGTTATAATATCAGTATTTGTCTTCCTCTTCTTTTCCGAAAACAGCTTGGATGGATGGCAATCTGGTGCCTTTAGAGGTACTAGCAGAAGAAGTCTCAGAGGTGATGACAGAAGAAATCTTAGAGGTAATGACAGAACAGAAAGTAGAGGTATTGAGGGGATATTTGGAGGTGAAACGAGTCTAGAGGGGATGAGGAACTCCTCGAAGTAATAAGACACTCACGGTGAATCATGACAGTACCGTGTTTAAGAGCATATCGATGCCCCTTCTCTCCTCCAGCCAATAACAAACTACCCATACTAGCAGCCATACCCATACAGAAAGTATGAACTGGTGCAGATATATACTGCATCGTATCGTATATCGCTAAACCTGCCGAAACCGATCCTCCAGGTGAATTTATATAGAGCTTGATTGGACGTCGGGAATCTTCAGCTTCAAGAAAGAGTAGTTGAGCTGTTAAGAGTGTTGAAGATATATCCCCTACCTATCAAACATCAGTATCCATGAGACAAACTAACTTGGTCGATATCAAAGAGCAATTTTTGGACAGATAGATACGTACTGGACCTAGAAAGATGACTCGTTCACGTAATAGTCTAGAATAAATATCATAACTCCTTTCACCTCTTGCCTGAACAGATCGTATTAGCTATCTTTCTCTTTATCAATAGTAAGGTAGAGGAACATACAGTCTGTTCGACGACCATAGGAACCAAGGTTGAATGTACAGGATTAACAGCTTGATCGAATCCGAAACTTGAACTTGAACTTGGACTTGATGGTCCAGGAGATGAATAGGCAGTATAAGCTATTGATCGAGCATTGACGTGGACCGGCTGAACTACACTCGAACGTAGTACCGAAGAGACTCGTGGGATGAGATGACGAGACATTATCTATTGTCTATTCCCTTGTGAGTGACCTATAATCAACTCGTACAAAGCAATATCCAACACGAGGCCTCCACTTACGATGTCCAGTCTCTCACGGTTGATAGAATCATCGGTTCAATGACGCCAGCAACGCCCTACAACGTTCTGCATCATCATTCATCTATCACATCTCCAACTATCACAAGTGAAGTGTCAAACAGCAGCTAGCAACAACAAGACAACTGAGAATGGCAGTCAACGTTGATTTTCCACAATCACCTGGTCGTCCATTCCCGATCTTGCCAGGTAAGCAAGATCACATGCCTTTTCAAAGGAAGATCACCTATTAACGTGGTGTACCGTATATAGGCGAGAACGTATTAACAGAAGGGAACACTGCCGATTTGGAATTGAGGATCCCACCTACACCTAGTGGACCTAAACGCACCGAGACTGCTAAAGGGAGAATATGGGTGACTGATCATCGTGTACGTTTTACGGACGGGTTCTGATGTCATCCTTGTTGAGAGGGTTGGAAGGGTTGGAAGGGTTGGGTGTCAGATGTCAGATCTTGAGGGTGTTGACTGATATATTGGATCGAGTAGGTTATTTTCATTTCAGAAAGACAAGCTACGAGTACTTCGACTTCGACGGGATACGATGCGCCACCTACTTTGGATTCACTTGTGATCCCATATGTACGCCCATTCCCCCCTTGATGAACCAACCCGCTTTGAACTCAGCTGACACTTTACTTTCCCATCGATTCAATCATACCAATGCTCTTCTTACTCCTCACTGGTCACCATACCTCATCGTCCTCTTACACTGCATTCATTATGACTCCAAATGATCTTCCTATCAACTCCAAATATCTACTCGAAATGATTTTCCTATCTACTCCAAATGATTTCCCTATCCCATCCAAATAATTCTCCTATCCACCCCAAACGATTTCCCCTACGCCCTACAATGCTTTATTCCTCGTCGCACAACAGTCCCATCTCTTAATAGCATCCTTCAACCTCCCCCTATTCGCACCCAACAACCTGATCCTCTCTTTCCTCCCCTCCTCACCTGAGTCCTCCTCGCATCTCCCGGAAGTAGGTCGAGGGGGTAAGATTGAAGCTAAGCTCGTGGTTGGTGAAGGGGCAGGCCATGGGATTTGGAAGAGGATTGAAGGTGAACGGAGTAGGTATGTAGAGCGTCAAATAGAGGAAGAGTCATTACGTGAGTTTTTTTGTCTTTCTATCTTTGACTCGTTTGTTTCTTCTTTTGAGTCTTATCGCTTTCTTGTGTCATATCGCAATTTATGGTCGATGCTGGATATTTAGAATGATGTTGACTTGATTTAGCGGTTTATACGGCTGAAGGGTAGAAAAGTTGGAATAGCTCTCAATTAGTTCCTCTTAGACTATACCATTTGATCCACCACCCCTTGAACATATTTTTTGACAGTAAATATCATCATTACCATCACTTGTTTAACTATATCTATATGCCAATGTTGTACATGAGTATATCACTCTGCCACGACCTCGGTCCTTCGTGTGTCAGGAATATAGAGATTACACATTGATGTCTCCCCTCAACCCTTCAACGACTATAGCACATTGATATGATCCAATAAAAATCTACGCTGTGGATATATCAAACACTACGCCTGGGATACCACCAAGCTCCTTGCCCCTCCTTGACGACTCTGACAAACTTCGCCACTAACTTATCCCTTTCCTTTGAATCTCCATCTCGATACAAGCCTTTGAGGAAGGGTATCATGTCGTCTGGACGCCATTTCGGACGAGTGAGAAAGAGGTCTGCGAATCGAGTTGCGGGATTCAGGGGGAGTTGATATAGTGGGAAAGGAACTATAAGTCGGGGTTGTGATGTTACAGCTGGTGGTGGATCCACAAGAAGATGATCGCCCTAAAATCATTCCATAGAGTCAGTTTTGATCCTTGACTTGTAAAATGTATAATATAAGGACAATTTACCTCGAGTAAATTGACATTGACCAGATCCGACCAAGTCTCACCTACAGCCTCTTTCCAGTCATTCAGTAACTTATCTAATCCCATTCCAGAGGACTTGACAGCGCCCAATAACCCCTTGCCTATCTCTCGGACCATCTCGGCAGGCCGACAAGTCCATACCTCGCCGTCAGAGTCCATTTCGCCAAACAAGCCCATGACTCCCCGGGTGATCTCGGGGTCAATCTCGTGGTCCTGGTCTAGTGCTTCTTGGAGCGGTCTCGAAGGAGACACGGCAGTCGGTGGCGATTCGTTGAGAGCAATGGTTGTATGGTGGATGGTCAGAAGTGCGAGTACGAGGGATAGTAGGGGGTGGAGGTGGTTTAAAGGAAGAAGCATCATACGCCCTACCACTCATCAGCTTCTACTTTTTAAGCTCGTCTCTACTTCTCGATCTCGTCTCTAGTTCTTAAGCTCGTCTCTAGTTCTTAAGCTCGTCTCTGCTTCTCAAGCTCGTTTCTACTTCTCAAGCTCGTCTCTACTTCTCCAGCTAGCTCTACTTCTCAAGCTAGCTCCACTTCTCGAGCTCGTCTCTACTTCTCCAGCTAGCTCTACTTCTCAAGCTCGTCCTACCCAGCTAGCTCTGCTTTTCTCAAGTTTGTCTTCTCCAGCTAGCTCTACTACTCAAGCTCGTCCTACCCAGCTAGCTCTGCTTTTCTCAAGTTTGTCTTCTCCAGCTAGCTCTACTACTCAAGCTCGTCTTCTCCACCTAGTTCTGCTGTTCGCCTAGCCAACAACTCACCACGATATGGTATCACATTCCGTTCCTTCAATCCCCTTTCCAACTCCACTTCAGAACCTTGAATAACGCTCCCAAGCATCTCACGCGTATATCGCCTAGGCTCCTTGTCGCCCCTCTTCCTCTTCCCGAGTGTACCGGTACCCTCCCACGCTGACTCGCGCAACACCGTTCGTATTCGCTCAAGACTCGCAGCTTGAGGAACACATTCGAGCACTTGGTGGCATGTATCTCTGATCTCTAGCGTAGGATCTGTACGAGTGGCAGTGGCGGGACGTGGTGGAGGGGGGCGAAGGATAAGAAGTGAATTGGAGATGGTTACTGTCCGAAGGAGGAAGGTGGTACTCGGTGTGCATAGGACTGCATCATCGTTTGGTCGACCTTTGATAGTGAGTCTACAGGAGAGAGAGAGAGAGTGAGTCAACATATACAGGTAATAAGGTGGTATAAGATAGAAAGAGAGAGAGAGAGACTCGGTATGACTAATGGAGATAGATCTCATGGATGCAAGAGAAACGTACGGGAATGGTTCAGAGGATTTCTCTACAGCTTTGAGAATCTCAGCTGGTAGTTCCAGAAGCTGATAACTTTCTTCCTGTATCACTTCTGGCGTCGAGGTGGATGTGGTTGGATATCGCAGAACGATAGATGACGAAGGTAGGGTCGTCGCTATTGGCATTGTCTCTACAGAGATGAGGTTTCAACGCTAAAAAGAAGATGCAAAAATCAAAAAGTAACGACGTGACGCGTCGCGGAACCTTTTCTTGCAGCGCAAAATGATGTGTCTTTGAGGTGGATCATTGCGCTAACTCTCAAGCAGGATACAATAGATGCATATCTCTGAATATATGTATTCCATGGCTCGATGCTCAGGACTGCCAGTAACAAGGATGATGGAGCTTGCTTGTAGTGATCTTTGATAGTGCCGATAATGTCGCACGACGAGGCATTACCACAGTGAAACGCTATCGTTTCAGATCGTGCCTGACCAAACTTGGTTACTTTCTTGGATTGCTTCTGCTCCTTTCTTCCTTCCATCCAACATATCTTGAACCTCATCCATCTGTGAAAAGAATGTCGAAAGATAGTAACAGAGGCCAAGAAGGGTCTGCAAACATATCGGAGGGCGGTGCTTTCTCAAACACAATTGTACCTACCATCTCTGACATTGTGAAGGAAAAGAACTGACAAGTGACAGGGAACGATGGCTCTTCCACTAACGACCCTTTCTTCACTGTTAAGCATGCAAGAGAGAGAAGACCATAAGCCTAGAGTATGGATCATCTCTATCATTGACAGTCCCAAGGGGGAGATCTGACGTTAGGTACAGCTATCGAAGATCTCGTGGTTACCCGACATCCTAGTTTTTAGAGCATCTATCCTGCCTACCGTTCTTCTTCCTGTTTTGGCTGTCACCCTATTTTCGGCAATGGTAGCGGTTGCTAGCGTATGGTGGGGTAAAGATGTCGGTTTGACTAACAATGTCGGTACGTCTACCTGTCGTTCTTCAATTTGTTTGAGATGCCTGTCGTTCGAGTCCATATACTGAAGCGAGCAGTACCGCTGCTTTCGGTCGTCGTCGGCTTGCTGTTGGTGTTCCGCAACTCATCGGCATATGAGAGATACGCAGAGTCGGTCCATCTATTCCTGTAAAGTGATCATATCTGATGTACATGCTACAGAGGCCGAAAAGACTTCACCTCGCTCATCTCAAACGCCAGAAACCTCTCCCGGGTGAGTTTCTTCTAGTTGTCTTTAACCATTTGACGAAAGTATCGACTGATTTGAACCAGTTGATCTGGGTCGTAGTGTGTCTACCACCTACCGATACCACCTCACACCCTATCACGCGTGCCCAACTCACCGAGGAGAAGAAGAGGCTGATTCGCCTCATCGTCGCCTTTGTAGTCGCTACCAAACACCACCTTCGAGCCGAAGGAGGTGTACATCATGCTGATCTACGGGGTGAGCCCATCATGTCTGACCTACCACCACAAGTTGACTTGTATTTCGACAAGGTCTGTTGCCGCCAAAGCTCGCTGGAGAGAACATTGCCAATCTTAAACGAGCTTCCGCATCTGATCTCAACTCTGGATACCTCTCCGCATCTCCAGGGCCGATAAAGTCAAATCTTTCAGAATCACCGCGATCAATGAGCGAGAGAGATGAAGAGTCATCTGTGGGACTTCCGACATCGCGCTCTGATCTGTCACATTTCACCGGTACTGACCTTTCTCCACACGATCAACAGAACAGCGCGACCAACAGAGCCTTCCAGCACCTTAGGGGTCCCCCAAAGGCTCTCAAGCGCCGACCGACTGCAGTCCGCATCGTGGTCCCAGACCGAGACGATCATAGAGCTACACGTCATTCTTCCCTTGGCAGGAAACATGGACGGCAGGCAATAATGACAGAGAGGACACCGTTGATAAGTGCTGGAGTCAAACCAGACTTGCGCAAGTCCCTCGATGATGAGGCTGTAATGGTCAGGAGAGCTGAAAAGGGCTTGGGCAGGATGGTAGAGCTCGGTCTTCCGCTTATCATGTGAGTTGAGGTTGACCCACGCAAGCATCTGTGTTGAATACTCGTAGCGCCCACGAAATCAGTCGAACCATCTTCAAATTCAGGCGTGTTGGGTATTTGGAGACAGTTGGACCAGCAGTAAGCGCACGTATTTCGGGTCTACGGATTATAGCTGATGACGGCAGGGCGTAAATGCGATGCAGGCATTGGTACAAGGCATGACTGATCAGCTCGGATCGATGGAGCGCGTGTGAGTGTCCCTTTGATTTCAACTGACTGACACAATCCAGCGTGTAAGTCTCATGACATAACCTTCGTAAGAGACTGAGCCCAATAGTCAAACACCCATGCCGTACATCATCGCGGTCCATATGAAGCAGGCTACGACGATGCTGCTCTTCGTCCTGCCCTTCACGCTAGTGGATACGCTCAAGGCCAAGATGGTTCCTATCATGTTCTTCATCGCGCTGATATATATGGGTGAGTTTACCTCTACTTTTCGCGGGTTGCCAGAATGACCTGAGATTGGGTAGGGATCGAAGGTATTGCAGCGCAGGTTGAACAGCCTTTCGGCACGTGAGTTATTATTCTGAGACGGATTGTGATAAGCCAACGCGTCAGTGATCCTTGTGATTTGAATCTCGATCTCTACTGTACCGAGCTGCTATGCGAGTGCGAGTAAGTCGTCGAAGGAGACAGTGGTGTATAAGGCGGCTGATCATCAAAGGGCAATTTTGGAGAGATTACCGGAAGGCGAGGAAGATGAACAGGATACATTTTTCAGGTCGGCTGGGCAGGTTGCAGAGGACTTGCAGGCTGATGATGGTGGAGATGATGGATGCGAGTGAAAGGTTCGGTGCTGGAATTTTAGTCTTGTTTGTTTCCATTGTCGATTGTTTGACATGTATTTTTACTTGATTGGTCTGGTTAAGACGAGGTCTCAAGTTGCACACTTAATCTCAGCGTATCATCCATACATCTCGTACTCGTCGTCTAACACCCCATAACGGTATATCAACGAGAGTAAGTCCAGACGTTCTTCAACACTAGATCACTATCAGTTTCCGCAACTTATCTCTCCCGAAACTTGATTGAGAAGGAACGATTGTGACGGTTGGGCGAAAAGGAGAGTTGTAATTGTGAGATTGTGATTGTGACTTTATGTATGAAAAGAGGAGAGACTGGAATTGAAAAAGGGAGAGATTGAGAATGGAAAAAGGGAAGACTATTGATTGGGTATTGAAAATGATGAAATATAAAACTCACAACCCTGCTTAGTAGCGATCCTGTTGATAGAGTCATCGGAATCACCTTGAGCCCTGATTCGTCCACAGATAGCGACGGTAGTGGAAGAGCCTTTGATGGCTTTTCCATCGGCGTCGACATCGGCGATTTGGAATTGGATAGATGCGTGGTCTTTGGAGGTGATCAGGCGGTCTAGGGCGAGTCAGTTAAAGACTGTAAAAAGACGGAAAGGGGGAACGGAAAGGGCAAATAGAGCGAGCGATGAGTGAGTGAAAGGCAAGTACAGCGAGTGAGAAGTGAGTGGTAGGATTGGATTTTTCAACTACTCAGGAAGGCAATAGAAAAGCAGATTACATAGAAGGCAAGAGGAATCAAAAGAACTTACTGGTTGCGGAGCAGTGTCGGGGGATGTAAAGGTCAACGAGGACTCCTTTGTCGTTCTCTACGCCATTATCAGCATTCCATCCTCATCCTACTTGCAAATCCATCGAATCCGTCCCATCCCATCCCTTCCGTCGCATCCATGTCGCCTGGACTATCCATCCATCCATTCCAAACTATCATCTGTACATGCCATCTGTACACGCCATCTGCCTAACCATCCACACTCTCTCAATTGCCCATCCTCTGAACATCACTCTAACCCCCACAGTCCACACCTCCATGACAACAGAAGAACACCGACTGACCCATTTTGGCTGATGTATCGACGAGAGTTGAGGGTCGAGTAAGGAGATTTGATAGCTGCTACGTTGGATTTGATGAATTCAAAGTACAACGACGAAGTACGGGATTTCTCGGTGTTTTACTGGAACCGAAATTTTGCGATTACTCGTGGCGGAATTCATTCCCTTCTTGTACAAAAATCGGTGATAGGCGCGGGAGAATCATCTGCACCGATCTGCTGGATTAGGCGATACAAAAGATCTCCCACGGTAACGCGTTTCTTCAGGTGCCGTGCCTGATCCACGAGCGCGTCGGACGGGGTTCATGAACACTGATTTTTGGATCGACATGTATGAATCTCACTTGTCAAGACTCGCCTCCCCACTTTCATCCTCGAAATAAGAAGAAAAGGCTCCAAGACTTCTCTGGACTATACTCGAAGGTGCTCGGTCCTTCGCGACCTCTTTAGTTGAGCTTTTCATCTCTTGGCGCTGCCATATTCTTCTTCCCTTTCTCAACATTTTTCCATCCTGAATACTCTGCCCTCATGACCGTCGCGACTCGATCCACGCATGTTTCCTTTTCCGACGATTCAATGCTCGCGTCGTCGAGCACCTCACCTTTTGTGAAATCTTTACTCGTTCCAGCAAGCTCGAGCAGTGAAAAACCTGCATTGATCCCTCTTGGACCCGCTCGGACCGTCGGTGAGTTGACTGCCTACGTCGCTATCATCAGCTTATACAAATTAGCCTTGATGCGCCGAGGGGTCATCTTCTCTCCGCAGAATGTGACAAAGTATTTCAACTCGGACGATTCCATCATCCCAGATAAATGCGCACCACCTCCTTCCATACGGCAGTATCACGACTCGTCGTCAGATGCAGCTTCACCATACGATACACCCCCTCTATCTCGTTGTTCTACTCGCCCGCCTTCTGAGGACTCGTCACTACATCGGAGTATCCTCAAGCAGCGTGTACAGGAGATCCGGCTTGCAGCTTCAGTCGAGGAGGGAACGTTGAACAACAAGGAGCCTGCCCGGCTCCTTGTCTCTGGCAAGCGACCACGACTCATGGCCCGTGATTCGTTTCAGCTTGCCTTGATGCGCAAAGCAGCCAACGATGGCGTTCAAATCCCGCCATCTTCCGACGGAAAAGGTAAGGAGAGATCGTCGGACGAGATTGGCTCCGATGATAGTTCTTCGTCTGAAGGATCGCAGGAGAGAGAGGCAGAGGAAAGAGAAGGAAGCTGGGAGGAAGAGGAAGAAGAGTTGGAAGAGGACGGAGCACTCGCCACTGCTTCACTTATCCATATCATCCTCGATGGTGCAGAGGATCTTTTGACTCTCGAGGAAGCATACAGTACTCTCACTCTCCGTTTGCGCCAACGGATACCTATCGACGGACAGAAGGTCGTGTCGATGGAGGAATCTCGCATAGTGACTCAACCCATACGCGACGAAGCACCCGCGATGGTGAGGGCCATACAGCGGGATCTGCAGCGGCTCTTGGGTAAAGTGCCAAACGCCGAAGTGTCAAATGTCGACAACGACAGTCCTCCCTTTGGTAGTCTGGTCCCGTTGCAAGACTCGACTCCGGTCAATCGAAGTCGCTTGACACCGTCTCCGACTCCTACACCTGGCAATGGGAAAACTACGCCAGATCGACCGTCTCGGCAGGGGTACACTGAATCCGAAGTCCGCTATCGTCGCGAGGCTTCTGGCGTCGGTGCAGCAGTGCTTCGGTTCCTCGCTTTTGTTCTCCACACCCCCCAACTCTACTCTTGTTTTACCGATGCCGATCTTCAGGGATTACTGGAGCAGGTCATGATAATTCCTCGAACGCCAAAACTCCCCACGCCAAATCCCAAGCGAACATACCTGCTCTCTATCCTCGTCATCGCACAGATCCGCATACCCGCCTCGTGTGTACAGCCGATCAGGGAAAAGATAGCTCGAGCAGTCGACAGTGCTCTCAACGATACTCTCGGTTCAATTGCAGCAAGTGGACCCGGCGCCAAAGAAGGGCCGAGCCAGGTTCGCAAGGAGGCGTATCAAGCTGTGATCAACCTTCTTTCGACCTACCCTGCCATTTTCTTTCAGCATTACGGCGAGCTGCTTCCAGGTTGCCTCCGTGCACTCACCAGCAATCTCACTCTGGTGCGCAACAAGGCCTCTGCAGCTATTGCAGCCTTTGCAGCTGCTCGTTACTCACTCCTCTCCGACCTCCAATCCCGTTTGCTCGAACCCGCCGCTCGCGAAGCTTGGACTCGTCTCCGGCAAACCGTGCTGAAAAGCGAATACTTCGTCGTGTCTCATTTCAAGAATGGCTTGAGGGTGCCAGGCAAGCTGGGTTTTGTGTACACTATCACAGGGGAGAGAAAGACGGAATGGGCGGCTTTGGAGCAGGTTTTCAAGGACACCGTCGGCACTGCCGAGGTCTATTGGGCCTGTTCCACATGGGCGGCATTGGTCAGCTTGATGGGCTCAACATACGCCTCGTCCGGGCTGGCTGCAGGGTTTGACCATATCATGGATGTGAGTTTGCGCATGTTCCTCAGTTGCTACTCTGCTTATCCCTCACAAGCGCTCGCTTCAGCCTTCTACGAATGGGGTTCGGCCTCTTCTCGCTCGTATTGCTTGGGGTCACGCAATTCACGCCTACCTCCTCTCTGGCTCGGCTGTCTCGGCTTCCGACGACGGCAAGCTTGTTCAATCCTGGCGACCATTCGCTGCCTCGAGCCATCAAGACGTGATAGAGCGTATTAGTACTCTCGCCATGCCAGTCGAACTAGCATTGACCATGGCAAATGATCCCAATGCTGTGAGCAGAGTGATTGAGGATGGTCGATACGCCTGGCAAAGAAGCGAAAAGGCCAAGAAAATCTCATGGATGATCACCTGTGGTTTGGGCGCTGCTGCGTTGGTGTATGCGTACACCGGAGTCGCGCTTTATCATGAGGACCAGCCAGCCAAGGAGATGATGGCGATTTCCGGACTACCTTCTTCCGATGGTGCTCCGATGCCCGAGGGGACTCGCGAAGAGAACCTCATGATGCGTCTTGACAAGACCTGGGAAAAGGTCGTCAAACCAATGATGGTCTCTTTCAACTCGATTCGTGCTGTCGACAAGGTCAAACTACATGGCTGGGCAATTCTTGACGCCATCACTGCCCCCCATGGTCCTACAACCTGGTCACTCGACAAGCTTCTCTGTGCGAGATATCTGTCTGGCGAGACCTTCAACTTTACCAACAACGACAAAGGAGCGGCTCACAGCGACCTGCTGGACAAACTCGACCTGGAATCGATCCGAGCATCCGATATTCCTACATGGGGCTCAGCATGGGTGGCAAGAAATCTCGAACCTCTGCTCGATACCTTTCAAGAGATGCTCGTGGGTGTCAACGGCATCGCTGATCCGTCGACTGCCAGATGGCTCAGGGATGAAGCGGGTCTCCCGCTCATCCCACTTGTCATTTCGAGGGTCTGGTCAAATATTGTGAGGGCAGTAGCGACCATCAAGCAGACTTCCGATTATCCTCGAGCTCTCGGAATCCTTGCTCGGCATCTCTCCCAAGCCTTTGCACGCGACCCAGCGTCATACTTTCCTCTGCGATCGACCACCGCCGATGGGCACTTTGCCGAGGATTCCAACCTCAGTCGATTGGGCTTACTCGCTGACCTGTTCGACACCATCTTGGCTGCTTTAGGCTCCGACTCAGTTGGCTCGACCCGACTTGCTTCCACCACCGACGATGTCACGTCTGGCAATGCCGAGCCCAGTTGGCCCAACGCTTACGGAAGTGATGTTTCTGGCGCACCAACTCTCGCGGGATACCTCCTTGGCCAGCTTCTCCGAGAATCTAATTTATCCTTGCCCCTCTCGCCGCAAGCAAAGGCGACCTTGAAGCTTCTGACACGCAAGATCCTCGATATCGGTTCTACTCCAGGCTTCTCTGGCAAGCTGTTGGGTGACATGACCAACCAAATGCCTTGGATCTTCCAAGACCAAGAAGAGATCCAGCTCGACGTCTGGCGGCTTCTGTCCCTCAAATGGACAGAGGTCATCGACCTGCAACCTGCCACCACGACCTCCAGCACCAATCATACTGGTGCATTGCTGGTTAGTCTACTTTCTGGACCATTCAGAGGCAGGCAAGTCGATTCGGTATGGCATCAGAAGGCGAGCCAAGAGGATCTCGAGGCTTGGCAGGCCCTGTTGAAAGTCACTGTGTTGAGGTTTAGGGCGAAGCGAGTTGGTTCGAATTTGGGGGTTCTTGAGAGCTTGGCAGGCCATCTTGGAGACTTTCTGGAGCAGGGCGAGAAGACATGGTCAGTCCTCAGCATTTGCCACGATTTAGCTTACATGATTAGTTCGACCACGATCACTCTGTCATGTTTGGCTTCCGCAACCTCATGGATTGCATTTGGCCCATTAGAGCAACACGATACAGCTCATTTCAGCATCAATGAGAACTTTGTCCCAGTCGAGTTTCTCACTCTGGTCTCGAATGCGCTGCTCGAGTCGTATCCTCATACAGACTCGCTCTCGACCACTCCAGAGACCGTCCCTGTGTCACCAGCAGTATTGGATCTCATCACAGCTCTGCATGATGTCTTTGCAGTGCTGCCACCTCAATTCGTCGCACCAGTGTTGGATCCTGTTCGGATCGGTCTGAGCATTTGGCTTGCAGACGATGCTCGAATCGTCGACACCGAGTCTCTCGCGGGGAAGCTTGACGAAATGTACATGACTCTACTCGCTAAAATTCGCGAAGCCATCCATGGGGACTTTATCGAGGCGACCGGAGATATACTTGACAGTTACATCGATATTTACGCTCCCCGACTTTCTCGCGCTCGGACTCCAGCAGTCCCTGCAGCCTTTCAATCCTTCTGGAACTCTGGCTTCTCCGGAGTCGGACTCGAACTATCAGAAGATGTCAAAGAATTCCTGGGAGAGCTTCTGGCTGCTGTCCCGGGAATGATCGAGGTTGCTGGCTTGTCTTCTATCGAGCCGTTGTCTGAGGTGAGTTATATGTTGTTAGACTTGGGGAAAAAGCTGACTGGTGACAGGAGGAGAGCCAAGCGCGATTCCCTAATGCTCAAAATCTGCGAATTATCGACAACAATGCTTCCCCTAGTCATATCTTGGTTGATCAGACGACTGAGATTTCTGTCGCCGACTTGCCGATCCCTGGCCCGAATGTCGAATACGACGCTGATGTCTCTCAATCGGTCGAGGATACCCAACCTATCGCCGCGACGATGCAGCCCCTGCCTTCTCCAGGTCCATCAGAGACGGACAGCGAGCGGCATGTATCTGCGGAGACAGCATCGGTAGTTGATGAGCCTGCACCTGATGACGTCTTTGGGTCAACTACGATCACGCGACCGAAGAGGAAGGGAAAGAGGCGGGCTGTGTCGAGCAGATCCTCTGCATTGACAAGAGTGAAATGTACGTTGACGATTTGCTTCAGCGTCTCCGCAAAACACTGACAATTGTTAAGCTTTACCTGAAGCTCCGGTCGCAGCGGCAGAGTCGCGCAGCATACCTTCGAGTAACTCTCTGCCGGTCATACAAGCGGAGGTAGTCCACGACTCTGCTGAGGAGGCCCAATCAGTCACTACAACGTCCTCTTCGCCTGCGATAGAACCGCTTGATACCTCGTCGACACGCAAATGGCCAGGACGTACCATTGAGCTCAGTAAGCCTTCTCTGTTGTCTTCTGCAACGCGATGGTTCCGAGTACCTTCGCTCCATGGACTGTTCTCTCCTACTCGCCCTGAGGAAGAGCTTTCAGCTTCGACGGCGGAGACGGGTACTTCTTCACCGGTGGTCTCTGAGCGGTCCGCTAGGAAAGCCAAGCGATCTAAGAAACGCGACACAGACGAGGTACCACCCGAACAGCTTCCCTCGACCAGAGCCAGCAAGCGCAAGCCTGCACCTATTGCTGAGCCCAGTGAATTTGGCAGAGGCAAGAGGAGAAGGCGTGGTAAGACCGCCGAGTCTGAAAGGTACCACTGCGTCTCCTATCGAGGTGGATGAGGATGACGAAGACGAACTGTTGTTGAGCCCCGAGTCAGCGAGACTGCGTAAGCAAGAAGAGGAGGGTGCGATTGCCCCAGGCGGTTGCGCAACGTGAGTCTTAAAAAAATCAAACCTTGTCTCGCAAAGCTGATAGCTGATGGGCATGGCAGGAAGCAGCATCTCACCAGGTACTAAGCGGTCTAAAGACCAGGCAGAGTCTCAACAGTCCCTGGGGAGGTTTGATGGTACGTCTCTTAACATCCGTGTGGCAAGCATAGTAGCAGATCTAATACCACTTTGTGCAGATGCGCCTGAGGATCCTACTGCTGCAGCTGCCATCTCTCGTCAAGCAAGCCCTGGTCCTAGTCGTCAAGGCCAGGTTTCTGCTACTTCACCACTCGCCTCACCAATGCGCCGCACAGCACAACAATCGCGAGTGATGGACATGATCGAGCAAGCTACAAAGGCAAAGTCTGTCATTGAGAATCTCGACTTTGATGGTGTCATGTCTCTGTTGAGGAATGTCGAGGAACTGAGGAATGCCGCTATGGCAAATGTAACTAATAGAGCGGAAGAAGGAAGGAAGGCGAAAAGGTCCAAGAGGAATTAAAGCTAAGAGGAATTAAAGCTAAGAGGAATTAAAGCAAAGGGGAGCAATGAAAGAATCACGAAGGATCATGTGTTTTTCTTGAAGATGGAAACGAAATGTCATAAATGATCGGGACGATCCATATTTTATTGTAACATTGTAGAATACCCAGCATAAATAGCATTTTTAAGTAGCATACATAGTTTAGCAGTGTTCAGGAAGCCAGGGCGTGTGATGATGAATGATAGTAAGCTGCATATGCGTGATCTTGATAACTACAGTATATCACATTGGTCGAATGCAACTAGACCACACCTCTGGATATCCTCTTGCGCTTTGCATCTGCAATGGCTTTGAGAAGTTCGGCATTGCGCTCGAGAATGCTCTTGTACACTTGCTTTTGCAAGGGTGCCAGTGAGATAGGTACGATGATCTCAACCTGATGTGGTACATGTCAGTAAGTGGACATGTCGTTTGGTATCCAATAGAAAACAGACAGACAGACTTGGGTGGGAGTTTGAGAACATCGGCTTTGATTCGTCTCAAGATGTACGGCTTGATCATGTCATGTAATTCTTGCAGCTTGCCTTCGTTGAGATCATCTTGATCGAATCGGTCTGTAATTCATGGAGATCCCTAGCAAGTAGATTTCAGTTTTGCATTCAAAGTAATGCGAAGGGAGAAGGGACAAGGGAGAAGGGAGGCTTACGTGAAATTATCTGGATCGAGAAAACTGAGTAAATTAAACAACTCGCGAATATTGTTATTCAGAGGCGTTCCAGTTAAGAGAATTCGATGTACGGTATTGAGTGTTTTGAGGCGGTTGAATATTAACGAGTCATCCGATTTGACTGCACAGAGACGAGGAATTAGCGCGAAGGGTTTGTATATAGGAAAAAAACACAACTTACGTCGCTGGCCTTCATCAATGCACAAGAGCTCCCATCGTGGAATCCCACTGAATACTCGAAACTCGCTTCCGGTGATCATATCATATGTAGTCAACACGATATGTCTGGACATTGGTCAGCTCAGCACTACACCTCAGGAGAGTTTTCCGATGAAATCAGCTGACGCTTTCAGACCCGCAGCTTTGCCCTGAAGGCTTTATGATACAGCTCGTATTTCGCGATGATCTTTCGAGCTGATATATATTTCGTGAGTGCCAAGTCTCAACCAGTTCTCAAAAATCACTCACAAGCAGCTTCGCCGTAATATGGTACCTATCTTGATCAGCCTACGTGCCTACGTACAGTACTGTCGGGGAAACAGGAACAAGACGCACAACTCGAACGTGGGGACCCATTTCTCAAATTCCCTGACCCAGTTTGTGATTGTCCTTTTTGTCATCAGCTAAGAGTAGTGAGGCGGGACGGGACATACGAGTTGGGTACGACGACTAGACAAGGATAGATGCGCATTTCTGATGATCCAAGACAACCAAGCAACGAGGCAATCTGGATACTGCGAGCTCGTCAGCTTAAAGAAAAAATGGTAATCAGTTCAGCTCACGTTTTGCCAAGGCCATGTCGTCGGCCAAAATACAACTTTCACGCTTGAAATGTTTGTAAAGCAGCCACTGAAGACTTCCAACTATGCTGGGATCAGCTATTACTGTTGGAGATGTATCATCAATACAATTCACCTGGAAAGGCATAAGTTTCTGCGCGAGATACAGTCAGCGCCACATTCAGTCCCACGATTGAGATACACTTACACCGCCAACAACACAATCTGGTTGTTCGTCAGTGGTTGATAAGCCCTTCAGCATCCTTGTCCCGCTTCTTTGCTTGAGCTGCACTGAGAACCGGGATGTCTACATGTCGCGCTTTGAGGAATTGCCAAGTGCACGCTTGAAGGCAGGATATAGAGGTGAGTCGAGTGGCGGCGGAGTATCCCAACATGCTAGCAAATGTTAAGGTCTGAAATAATGTATTTTGCAAAACAAGCCTACATTGGTCATACTGAAGATCATCCCATTTGAACTAAAAGGAGATTAGTCCCTCACATTTCAGGAGTCATGGAGAATCAAGACTCACAAAGCACCAAGTGACGAGTGGGGCCACCTCGTCCAGATCATCCTCTGTAAGATCTCTTCCAGCCGCCTCTTCCCACAAATCAATGTCTAATCTTTTCTCGGGTGGCGGCATCAGACCATCCGGAAGGCCGGTCGCTGAACCGCCTAAGATTCCCGCTTTCTCTGACATCTCTGACGCTGAATCGGACAAAACACGCTGCCTTCGCTTGATATCGATCTTCTTGTTGTTTGGTTTGGGGGAAGAAGCATGATATCAAGAACTCGATCCACGGTCTGACGTTATATGATCAGCTCGACTTCACGAGAAGACTACAGTGAAAAGCCCACCTTCCACTCGACTGGTATGCTTGACTCTGCGTTTACATCTGGCGGAGGTCCATGTCCTTCCCACTCATCTTTAATGGTGTGGTGACCTCGTCCTTTGCGGCCCTTGACAAGATCATCTTCTTCGGTGATCCGTGCGATTGTAGGTTGGATCATGTCATCTCCACGAGCAGCAAGGGTCTCGTCAGTGACCAAATCTAGACTGGACCCTTTTCGAGAAATGTCGAAGCCTAGTCGGAGAGAGAATTTGAAGCCAAGAATGCGGAACCCATGTGACCTGAACTGCGATGAGTTTTGCTCGTGAAACAATAACGACGGAAGCAGACGTACATGCCGGAAGCCTCTCGCAGTCCACTTGACAAGATATTCTCTAGGCAGAGCATCTTTGTAAAAAGGCTTCTCATCAGCGTCGCGAGGATCCTCTTTGGCATTGGCAGGTAAAGGCCGCAAGCGAGTATCTGTGTTATGGTGAGATGTGTGGCTACAATCACTTGAAATCAACTCACGAGATCGACAGTCCAGATCCACTCGCGACATAGATGGCATGTCCATGCTGCTTCTGACTGACATATGAGTTTTGGTACCAATCAGCCCTTTCTTGCAGACTGTGTCGCTTTGCGTCATTGAAGGATCCTTCACTGTTCTGCTGTGAGCAAATTGCACCTATCATACTTATGAGACCATCACGCACTGTGTTCATAATGGAAACCCAATCGACACCTTACGCATCGGAATTTCAATGGCTGGGTTTTGATCTCCGGGGATCCACCTCCATGATATCTGAGTCCCCATCTTCCGCCTTGTTTTTCGCCACCTGAGACCTTCTCTTCAGCTTCAGGTTTTAGAGTGTCTTGATGACACGCATAGCATGTAGGATCTGCAGTACATCTCGAGCACTTGAAGGTGGCCGTTTCATCGATTGCAAGACTTGCGCTTTACGAGTGGACCTTCCTGATCAAGTAACTCTGTCAGGACGTCCTTTTTCTGTTGGGCCGAGAGACATCCCTAAAAGCGTCAGCCTCTCTGAGCTGCAAGTGGCTGAGTATCACCCAGTGAGACGACAAGACACAGGTCTTGCACTGTGTGATTGATAAGCTTCCCCTTGCAATATCAGATAGAAACGGCGTAGCTCACTTCAAGCCATCCTTCCATGTCTTGCGCTAATTCCTCGTCCGAGATCTCGCCTTCTGCCAATTTCCGTCTCTTTCCTGGCCTCTTCTTGAGAGCCAAAGCCCTTTCCAGGATTACATCTGCCGGTTCGCGTCGACACTTTTCGCAGAACTAAGCGACTGCGTAAGCCCGTTTCTCGACGACTGCAGTAAATACTCACCGGTCTGTGCGCTTTAAGAGCCTTAGTGAAATTCTTTCTAACTTCTGCTTGACTTCTCTTGTAATTCTTCTTCTTGCCATATTCGTCACTGTCTTCATCGGTCTCATTTTCCTCAAGCTCATCGTACTCTTCCGAATCGACTTCTTCCTCTCCTTCTACCATCGCTCACAATTGATGGAGAGCTGTATTCTTCCTCGTCAAGTCTTCTGATTTTCCTTGGAGGCGGGCGTTGACGAGGTGCCATTCTTGTATTCGTACCGTAGAACGAATGTTCTGAAACGGTGGATGCACGAGTCTGAGGGGGCATCAGAAACGAATGAGTCCAGTTCAGATGTTCAGATTGTGTGAAGAAGACAAGAAAGGAAGGAAAGCGATATTCCCCTCCTTTATGTGGAAGGAGAAGGATCTTCGTCATGGCGCTCACTCACCTGATGCCTAGCATTTCTTGTCAACATCTGTGCTCTTCCATTACCAATTTTCGTCCCTCTCAAGGTAGCTCGAGTCATTCTTCTTGTCGGTCTACCGGAAGAATCACTGCCAGTCTCGGACATGCTTTCATCATCACCATCTTCATCTTCTGTACCATAACCTCCAAGCTCCCCCTCCGACCCTAATGGTGGAGAGGACGTTACCCGCCATCTACTTCGCTTAGGCTGCTGCCTTGGCAAGACACTTGCGGGCGAAGAAGAACGAGAAAGGGACATTTCGTTGTAAACGGAAGGAAGGAGGGCGAGGCGAGATTCCTCGGTCGGCCGTGATAGATTTGGCGGATGATGATAAGTCCCTCAATTGCTTCAGAGGTAAGAATATCACTTCGACTTCGAGTAAAGCTTTGGATCGGCGGATACTAAAGGGAGAGACCAGATTGTATGGAAGGTGAAGAGACGGAACTGATCGGATGAGGAGGGCGTGGGCGTGGGGAGGGCCGTGTGTATAGATCTGCTTCTGGTGATGAAGACCTTGCTAGCGGATTGACGACGTGAACATGTTCTTGAAAGGTGAAATATCTAGAGTTAGATCCTCGACAGGTGCTGGACTCCGAGCAGGAGCTCTCCATTTGCCTTTTTGCTCCTTCGTGTATCGGCTCGGATCAAATGGCTTGTCCTCAATCTCAAGTTCATCTTCTTCAGTGATCCCACGGGATCTTCCAGCAGCTTGACCCATTTCCGGTTGTTTCGTCTCCCTCTTCTTCTTCCTCTTCCCCCTCTTCCTCTTCTCCGCCCGTCTCTTTACCCTCCTCAACATCGTCATGGTAGTTGATGCGTCTCTATCGTGTCCGTTGAGATGAGACGCCTTGATGTCCGAGATAAGGAGAGAAGGGTCCGAACTCGCTGCAGGAGCTTGCGCCGCGTTCCCCATAATTGGCGAAGTCATGTTGACCATCGATAGTCGGTTTCCGTAGCACTTTAAAACGTATCCGGGATTATCGTAGTTTGTGACTGCGTCCCCAGAAGAAAAGAGGGAGAAAATGTGCTGTTTTGATCAACTAGAAGCCATTCCGGCGTTAACACGTCAAGGAAAGGGTAGACAATGGAGACGGCAGTCGCTCGCTCGTCATACCTCTAGCTAAGGTGACCTGCCAGAGCTTGCAGCCAAAGCTGGTAAATATAGGATGCAGGAAAATATCTGTTCTAAACACGTCGCGTGTTGCTACTATCCCGTCGGAAACGGTCGACTGTGGCGCTGCTCATCTGCTCACGTACCTCGTCGTCGCTAAATTGTGCAGAATCGCAATAGAGGCCGTGACTAAAACAGCATGTATCATAGTGTTCATCTCAGACATCTTTTCATTTCGTAAACCTCCTCCGTTCAGCTGTACTCTCAAGACTAACCATCTACAATCTTTAGTCGGCCTTCTTGTCAGAAACGTTGCCGGACTGGAGACCAGTAAGCTCTGCCATCTACTTCTGTGAAGACCAAGCACTTACCGCTTTGTTGTGCTCATCAGCCAATCGGTTGTACTCGACGTTCTGTTGCCCGGCTTGCTTCTTCAATGTCTCTGTATTCTCATCAGTCCAAATCTCACCAAACAAGGCGGTTTGAGAACGCACCGAAATCCCTCTCCTTAGCTTCAAGCTCCTGGACACGCTTCCTGAGCTCCTCAGCCTCGCCATTTGCTCCACTTTGCTTGGCAGTCTTGTGCTGAAGAGCGGAGTAGCTCTCCTGGACCTGAATAAAGTCGAGAATGATGTAGAATACGCGAGAAAGGATGAGGGAGAGGAAGAGGGTTGATCCTGTCAAGTACACTAGATTGGTCGTCAGCACAATATATATTTGTTTACGCAGTCTAGAAGAACTAACAGTTGCGTTGAGCGTAGAATCGACGGGCAGCGTAGTTGGTCTCGGTGCGTACGTCCGCCATGTCTTGCTTTGCCTTGGCAGCAGCTCCTACAGGCTCATCAGCTTGACACCTTGAGATTGGTAATAAGGCGAGACTCGCCCTCCTGAGCAATGCGGACCATTCTCTGCAATGCGTCCACGAACAATACAGCCACGAATCTACGGAGGAACGTTAGTATCGGGAATCGTTTACTGGAGAAGGTAAACGAACATGAACGTTATTTTCAGCTACTTTCCGTCAGCTCATTCTGCCAAAGTAAATGCAGAAGGCTTACAGCATATTGCACTTTTGCGACCTGACAAAGTTGGATTCGTCAGTTGGATTCTTCGTGGCTCAAAGAATACTGACCACTGGGTTTTCGCTAAGGAAATGGAACATCCTATGACGCGTCAGCTTAGGTCATGCTTACTGAACAGCTAGGCGACACGCACTTTTTTCCGCAATGAGAATGGCATCGGAGCGATGATTGTGGTGAACAAAGCAATCTCAGACATGAGCAGCCCAAAGCAGACTGCGAGGTCAGCCAACGTCCGTACGAATTGTGAGTTCGCGCCATACGAGTGTAATATAGCTGTGAATGATTCGCAGTCAGCTGTGTTTAGCTTCAGGTATAGCGGGCTCACAGTCATAGCTGCAAGAGGGCGTCTTTAAAGGCTATCTACTGGAAGATACGAGTCCCAGGTGAACTGAAGTGAATGCAGAGAAGGAGGAGGAGGAATGCACTCGTACGTGTCAGACTTTTTGTACGTCATTGGGAAACACCTCCCATACAAACAAGCGCCACACTTTCGGCATTAGCGGCGAAACCTCCGAGCGTCTTGCAGATCGGCACCTCTGGAACAAGTTGACTCGTGTCACCTTGGATAACTTCGCATCTCTTCTCTCCCGTCTTCCTACATACTTTATACTCCACACCCGTAAGTCCCACATTTTACAAGTCTGGTCATCTTCTCCTGGGCCTGCAGAGTGCAAAGCTCGCGGCTTGACTCTGTGAAAAGGCATCAGGGGAAGAAAGGAGACGTTATTACCCCATGCAGGTGAAAGCTGACACACCCGCTTCCTTCGTCTACTCCCACCCCTTTTCGGCCTTTCAACACCTCGTCCATCAACCTTTGTCATCCTATACTCGTGCCCAAACCGCTCCGTTCTCCTTTATACCACCCTTGTACCACCCATGACTTCGACTTTGGATACGTACATACTCTCCTAACAACTGGCCGACGCCTCCTCTTCCTACGCGTCTTTTACATCACCAGGTCCACAAACGTCGCTGTATCTCAACAGAAGACGTTCTAGAAAAGCCTTTCTCATCCCGCGACACGAACATTGTGGATCGATATCAGTGGAAGGTTTAGACGAACGTTTCTCTGGTTTTTGATCCAAGAAAGCCTTTAACGTGAGTGGCATGTTTTTTCTACGCAGTTCGAGAGGTAGTCCAGTGGGTGCTCGAACCCATCCTGGCTTCCAATAGTCACGCCTTTTGCACGCATTATAAATGCGCTTTGTGCAACTCTTGTCGTGAAGGGCGCCTATTTTAGATCACCAAAGGAGCATAGCTGACTAAGATTTTTCTTTCCTTTTATTCTCACACTCCGACCAATACCCTCGACTATGCTGGTGCTTGTTTCTGCTCTTCAACCTTTCTCGAACGCTCTCCTTTTGCTTGCCTTCTCCCCAAAAAACTGAACAACTGTGTGTCGCCTCCTTTGTTCAACGACACCGCCCCACCGTGATTGCCCCAATTTCCCATTGCTGCCATTTCGTATATCTTTCCCCATCCCGCTATCGTCGTCGTCAATCTATTCCCTCTCCCTACATTTACTCCTCTTCCACAACCCCGCCAATTGGCTGTCATCCTCAAAACATACCCGTCACTCCACTCAAACGTCGTCGCGCTTCTCAAACCCTTGGTATCACCAACAACAAACCTTACTCAAAATCATTGACCATGGTGACATATGGACTTC